>VDFB02296178.1:0-28773 GCA_007258455.2 Sequoia sempervirens
TATGTCCCCTACCATCCCCGAGACAACCGAACATCCCCGATACCAAGCAGCAGCATCCCTCATTTTTCGAGACATTTCTAGATAAATAAGGCAAATCGAGTACACCTAGGGGACATACCCTGGCCATCCCCAAAACGTCCCTGAGACAAGGACGGGATTTAGGCCCGAGGACGCATCCCCAGGTAATACAGATGATAATCCTATGCAAAACAAATTAATGTTCTAACATTGACATAATGTTCCAAAAAGAGAACAGTTGGTGTTCTATGCATTAATGGACCATGCGACAAGTTATTGTATTTCCTATACATCATTTATGATATTCTAGATAACAAATCAAGAGCATGACTAACAAATCCTACATTTTGGCACTGTTGCATATTTGAAATAAGTAGACCGTCTCTATCAACATTAGGAAAGCAATCTTTATTGGAATTTGGGTTGAGGATCAGACTAAAGCTATTTGAGGAAGAACCATCTACAAAGGAAAGCCCTCAAAGGAATCCATCCATGAAGGAAAATTCCTTCCCACACTTTCTAGGGAATCACCCTAGGAAAACCCGTCCTTGTTGCAGTGCCAACATAGTAAATGAATCAATAGCTTTATTTAAAAAGCAGATATAGATTCCTTGATAGTTTCAACTTTCTTATAATGGTTTCAACTGAAATTTAATTGAGAAGAAAGAATTATCTTACTTGAGGCCACTCTTTGGTGAGATCAACCATTTGATGATTTTGTGAGAAAGGAGGCGGAATACACATATCAAACAATCTAGGAAGTTGAAATGAATTATCCTGAAGGTAAGAAATCAAAAGATTCTCCAACACTACTTGCAAGAAGAGTATTGTATTGGAAGATTAACGTAGCATGAGACAATAAGAAAACCATACAATCCAAAGGTTGTGGATGGATGCAAGTAATATATTTTCATAAACAGCCTTAGCCTTCAGAGCCAATGAAGAGGAAGTGTCACAAACTATCCATAGTAAATAAATTTTAACACGATTCAGTTTGCTTGATTATCAAGAAAAAATGACAACATGATATTCAGAGGAGGAATACCAATGAGGATGAGAATGTCAAATTGACATTGTTGCACCTTAATGAAGAGAAAGGGTTGACAATTTGTTTGGCAAGTGACAATGCCAACAACTTCAATTGGAATGATAATTGGATGATTGTGGAAGCTACAACCTAGAAGATTGGGAGGATGCAATTATTTGTATCTCTCGTATCCAAATACCTAATGGCGTGTTGGAGATGATAAGCATAATTAAATCATACATTTTGAAGTTTGCATTGTTTTCACTATAATGCATGTCACATTCAAATCATAATCATTCCATGCACATTATCCAACATAATATATGTTTTCTATATGCTAGTAATGAATACTTGAGTTGATGAGGAAATACATAAGCAGGGCTTGCAAGCAGATGGGATTTCCACCACATGCGATGAGTCTCTTAGAGTGGTCTCCACAATGATTCTCTTTTAACTTGTAGATGTCAAAAAAAAATGAATAGAAGACTAAAACTAACAAGACACACTCTATGGAAACATGTGATGGTGGCCAACCATCTCTAAGATTATTACATTATGATATGTACTCACATAAATTCATTATCATAAGTTTATCAGAATCTGTTCAAGGAAGATTGCACCAATGACCAAAGTATATTTGTAGATGGTTAAGTCTATCCACACTAGAAGGATTTGACCCTACTAACTCACTTAATATGATTTGTATATGTTTATCCCAAAGTCCATAACACATTATTTATTAATTTGAGACAAAAATGACAATGAACTACATTTACATTTGGACCCATTGTGGGAGTTAACATGTTCCACCAACTAGCATTGTGTTGGCAAGTGAATTGGCACTTGAAATGATACTTGACTCACCCAATGGAAAGTGGCAATAATGCTCCAACAATTAGAGAGATTGCTCGTGAAATAGCAATCTTCCTCTGCATTTGAGAGAGACAGCTCCCTCATATGATATTATTTGGATTTTTAAATAGAAATGAAAAGAAACTTAAATGAGATCATTATCAAGATCATAGACTATGCATACGAGCTTTATACTGATTTTTAGACGTCAAAACGGTAACATGTTCAAATCAAGATACCAAGAAATGAAAATGTCCCAAATGTGATTCATGAAAGATTGACCATTTGCATTCACAAATAAGTTTTAGGATCACAATGGTTATCACCGACTTAACATACGAAAAGGTTAATGATAATGCATAGAAAACACTATGAATGCACCTTCAAAAATGCTTTCTATTTCTTTGTAGAATTGCACAATTCCAAATATCCATTTATACAAACTTGTGAAAATGTCAAAAGTCCCCTTTACAAAAGCATAAGCCTTGTATATTAACCTTTAATTGATTATTATTCTAATTTATTCTCATGCACTTAAGCTAAACTTAAGAGTTCTTTATTCAGTTAACTAAGTGTTTTCTATATTAACTGAAGTGAGCTATTATTAGATCATTATGTCTCATCGCATGTGATGTTGACACTTGTCTTGATCAAATCCCTTTATGATTTAGGGTTGCTCCTTTATAGCACTCAACCCTCATTGTATTATCACTTTGAGATTTACTCCTCTATTCTCTCAAATTCTCAACCTTTGAGGACTCTTGTTTTCCTTGAAGATTCTTGAGGTTCATTCTGTAGCTTTTTCTTATTGAGGAATATAGCAATTCTTTGTTTGCAGATCTCTTGCGTGGAAGGTGTCTTTGTTCATTGTTTGATCATGTGGCTCATATTTTTCACAATTCTAACAATATATATAGGCTTTACCCGATAACTAGCTCATAACTAACTTATAACTACACAAGTAACTACCTTTTACAATATTTGAGAGAAATAAAATAACTTTATTAAAGTCAGACATCTCTCACTGTCATAACCCCGAAAAGGCAGAAGACCACATATAATTATTATAATAATAAAAATGCATTTATCTTATATATCGAAAAAATACATTTAATTATTATAATGATAAAGATACATTTATTTTATATATTAAGCATTGTATTAATAAGCACAAATCTATAGACACACTATTATTAGTTATTGATCTAACCAAGGCCTATCGAATGCATTTGGAGACCAAACCATAAGTCACGTCCTAGGCAGAGGGTCGCGTCCAAGAGAGGAACAATCACCTCTATTCGTCACCATAAATAGGGCAAAGTGTAGGTTGTGGGAGTAAAAAGGAAAAAAGAAAGGAGAAAAGAGCAGATTAACGTTTCAGGTGAGTTAGCATCACTTAACATTTAATATTTGATTCCATGAATTAGAAGTAATTGTTGTTGTATAATGCCATCCTCTAAAATCTCCAATTGATATGATAATCCACCTTTGAAATCTGTATGCTGCCACTATTAGGCACAAATTCTGGAAATAGGCTTTGGGCATAAGCATTAGACCCCCTATTGGGGCGGACTATATATTGGTTGTAATTTACAGCATGAATCTCTCATGAAATTGGCCCTATTGATAATTGAACTACAGCATAATATGGGTGATATCTGTATTATCTAACTTGAGCAAATATTATTACTGTAAACTGTATGAATCTACACAATAGACCAGGGCATAGGATAGATAAATATGACTGTGTATTACATATACTTCTACAAGTTGTATGCATTTTCTTATGGTACAATCTATGAAGAAATTATAATACTCTGAATTTGAATTCAATGACTTCCAACAAACTATGTGATTTGGGTATGTTTTCCTACCAAGAGAGGTAAACCATGGGTTAAGTAGATTGCCTAAAAACCCCACTTTCAGTCCCTTAGGCCCAGACAAGAGATTGGGCCTTGCGGTCCCTTAGGCCCTTGACTCGGGATTGGGTTATAGAAGGTTGGGGGTAACACCTAGGCTTCAGCCCCATAGGCCCTGAACAAAAGGGATTGGGCGATTAGGAGGTGGTAGGCCTTAGGCTACTTAACATCTCCATGATTTCCTTCCCTTGATAAGATGCATAGCTCTCCTTGTATGTCTATGCTGCATTATGTTTACTCCTGATTTGTGGATATTTGATATTAATGCTAACATATAGGAATATGTACTTGAATTCAAATGGTGTTGCAAGTGATATTTTGAAAATTGACAGCTCCAAAGAACTCCAAGGGTGGGAATAGAACCATCAAACCCCTATCAGCCAACAGCCTTAGAAAAATCCAAGGGAATCTCACAGTGGTATTACTGCCATCTTGTGGGAAACTATGAAAACCTACCACCAAAGAGGCTCTAGGAGCAGCAACCTTGAGAACCACTTTGGGAATGACCTTATGGGTGACCCCTTAAGGGACGAACTTAGAACCTTTATGGAGAATAGTGAGAAGAAAACCCAAGACTTAATGGAGCAAAATGAAAAAACCAGCCAAGCCTTACTTCAAGCTCTCCAAAACTTGAGTAGTTGTAATAACAAAGAAGCCAACTCTAACCTTTCCGAAAACAATTTGTTCACACCCTCATGAGACATGAGCTCTACACCCACCCGACCACCCTTCTTGCAAAATGAAGAAGACCCTAGCAATAGGCCCCCCATAGTGGATGTTGATGAGATTGTGGAAGCCTACTATAGATTAGAACCTGAAAGAAGGGAGCTTGTACCTTTTAAAGACTATTGTGAGGCCAAACAAAGAGTCCTTCCTAGAAAAGAGGGAAGGGACCCAACTGATAAAGAACTTAAGAATAGGGTAATCAAATTAACCCTCCCCAACTTTGATGGAGAAGGAAAGACCACTGCCCGATCATGGGTTCAAAAACTAGATACCGATCTATCCTTGAGCCCAATGACAGAAGCAAATGCAATCAAGTTTTTCATGTTACATCTGACTAGGATGGCCCATGATTAGTGGCACCATGGTCTCATAACCCAAGGACGATAAAATGATTTGACCAAAGGCACCCGGAATGGTATTTTAGGGAACTCACTCAATTAAGGAAACAAGGTACTATAGAAAACTATGCCAATGAGTTTCAAAAGCTAGCAGTCACGATACCCGAAATTTCCCAAGAGAGACTCACATACTTATTCATGGAGGGACTAAGGGGATCTGTTAGAAACATGGTGAGTGCTTTTGAACCCACTCACCTAGATGAAGCCATACAGAAGGCAATGAAATATAAAGATAATTGGCCTAGAGACCAGCCCAAGAAGTCCACCTCATCCTCTAAACCCCCTTGTAGAGAAGGAAGTGATAAAAGGGAAGAAACATCTAGAACTTGCCAGTGGTGCAAGGGGAAAAGGGACAAAGATCACTAGTGTAAGAAAATGGAAGAGCTAAAGAGAAATGGACGATGCTTTAAATGCCAAGAGAAATGGGGGCAAGGTCACAGGTGTGGTAGCCAAGCCCACCAACTTGAAGCATACCCGAAGGATGAGTACCCCAACAAGAAGGCTAGAATTGAGGAAGAAAGTCAAGTAATGTTAGCTACCATCTCCCAAACCTCTAAACATAGTCCATTTCTCATCAAAAGTGCAATCTTGGGACAAAGGGTTATCACCTTTGTAGATAGTGGGGCCTCTCATAACTTCATCGACCAAAGGATAGTAAAACAAAGACAGTTACAAACCACGAAATTTGAAGGCTTTGAGGCAGCAACAGCCACAAGTGCTAGGGTGCAATGTACTACAATAGTACCCCAATTGATTTTTTTCCTAGGGGATCACCTCATCACAGAAGACTTCTATGTAGTTCCTCTAGATGTCGACATTATCTTGGGAACCCCATGGATCTACTCCTTAGGTTGTTTTATGTTTGATCTTCCAAACCAAATCATTCGTTTCCAACACCAAGGGAAAGAAGTCACCCTAAAGGGTCCACCCGGCGGATCTCCAAAGGTAGTCTCACATAAAAGAATGGAAAGGATTTTCAGGCGAGGGCAAGGAGAATGGGCCGCCCAACGTATGATACTTGACAAGAGCGCCACACAAGGGAAAACCATCCACATTGAAATCCAACCTATCATCAAGAATATATGGGCAGGTGTTCGAAGAGATTCCACCAGGCTTACCACCAAAAAGAGGGTTTGAACATACTATAGAATTGGAAGAAGGGGCAAAACTAGTTATAACCACTCCCTATCGTCACCCCCATAAGTACAAAGAGGAGATAGAGAAAACCATTAAAGAATTACTAGAGATGGGACATATACAACCCAACTCTAGCCCGTTTGCATCTTGTATGGTCCTCGTCAAGAAGAAAGATGTCACTTTCAAGATGTGCATAGATTATCAAGCTCTAAACGAAAAGACCATCAAAAACCACTACCCCATTTCCCGAATTGATGAACTCCACGAGGCAAGGTACTTCTCCAAAATTGATCTTCGGTCAAGATATCATCAAATAAGAATGAGGAAAGAAGATGTGCCAAAAACAGCTTTCTGATGCCACTACAAGCATTTTGATTTCCTAGTCATGCCTTTTGGGCTCACAAATGCCCCAGCCACATTCCAATCGTGCATGAACCACACCTTCCGCAAGCAGCTCAAAAGGTTCATCCTAATATTCTTTGACGACATCCTTATATACAGTAAAACATGGGAAGAGCACCTTTAGCACATCAATGAGACCCTCAAAATTTTAGCGCAAGAATCATTATAAGCCAAAGCATCAAAATGTGAATTCGGCTTGGAAGAGATATTGTACCTAGGCCATAAAATCAATGCCCAAGGGGTGAGTGTGGATGAAGAGAAAATTGCAGCCATCAAGGAGTGGCCTAAGCCCAAAACTCTCACACAATTAAGGGGCTTTGTTGGATTATGCAGTTATTACAAGCGTTTTGTAAAGGGGTTCTCCAAAATTGCAGCCCCCCTCACTGACCTAACAAAAAAGGAGCTTTCTCATGGAATAAAGTAACCCAACAAGCCTTCGAGAAACTAAAAGATGCCATGAGCTCCTGCCCAGTTTTGGCCATCCCCAACTTCACCTTACCCTTTGAATTGCAATGTGATGCTTCGGGAGAGGGGATTGGCACATTGCTAATGCAAAATAAGCACCCTATAGCATATGAAAGTCACAAGCTTACTCAAGCAGAAAGACACTACCCCATTTACGATAAGGAAATGTTGGTTATAATGCATGCTTTAGCTAAATTCCACCAATATTTAGTCTGCACAAAGTTCCATGTAAAATTTGATCATAATAGCCTAAGATACTTTATGCAACAGAAGGACTTAAACGATTGTCAGCAAAAATGGGTGAGTCACATACAAGCCTATGGCATTGATATCGAGTATGTGAAAGGGACCAACAATGAGGTAGTAGATGCCCTCTCAAGACAGCCATGCTTGAAGACCATAACCAGTATAGCGGCAAACTAGAAGTATGACATCATCTCAAAATATGCCAAAGATTTTCAAGCTAACGAAATATTGGGGGGACATTTCCCCAATGAAGAATACAAGGTAATTGAAGAAATCATCTTATATAAAGGAAGAATCTATTTAGTACCCAACTCCAAGATTAAAGAAAAGATCCTTAAGGAGTATCATGATAACCCACTAGCAGGGCACCAAGGGTACTACAAGACGTATAAGCAAGTGATGGAGAAGTACTCATGGAAAGGGCTTAAGAAGGATGTGTTGAGATATGTGCAAGAATGTATGATTTTCCAAAGAAACAAGACAGAACAAAACCACCCAGATGGACTCTTGCAACCCTTACCCATTCCCAATCAAAAGTAGGAAAGCATCTCGAAGGACTTTATTACTGGGTTGCCCAAAACTCAAGGGAAAGATTGTATATATGTGGTGGTTGATAGGTTCACCAAATATGCTCACTTCTTCGCCATATCCATGATTTATAAGGCACCACAGGTGGCAGACTTATTTTTCAAAGAGATCTTTAAGCTACATGGCCTCCCAAGGAACATTGTCAATGATCGGGATAGCTGGTTTATGAGCCAATTTTGGCAAGAACTCTTTCGATTGTCAAGGACTACTCTTATACCAAGTACCAGTTATCATCCCCAAACGGATGGTCAAACTGAGATTGTCAATAAATGGATAGAAGGCTACTTGAGGAATTATGTCACTGGGCAACAAAACGCATGGATAAAATGGCTACATTTGGGAGAATATTGTTACAACACAACGCATCACATGCCCATCTGAATGAGTCCCTTCAAGGCATTGTACAGATATGAACCCACCGCTTTTGGAAGCTTGATTACTCAGGAAAGCCAGGTACCCCGGGCTAAGGATTTCGTGCAAGAAAGCATGGACATCCTAAACACTTTGAAAGATAATTTACACCAAGCATAGAACCAACAAAAGTTGTATGCAGATTGGAATTGTGTTGAAAGGACTTTTGAAATGGGAGGTCTAGTTTTTCTCCGATTGCAGCCATACAAGCAATCCTCCCTCAAGTCTAACGGAACAGGGAAGCTAAGACCCCAGTTCTACGGACCTTACAAGATCACACAAAGGATTAGGGAAGTGGCCTACGAGCTTGAGCTACCAAAAGGCAGTCGCATACATAATGTCTTCCATGTATCCCGATTAAAGAAAGTTTTGAGCCAATTGTTGGTCCCTTGTACAGAACTACACCCAATGGATGACGAAGGAAAGTTGATTCTCGAGCTCAAGGCAGTCCTCAATATGAGGGAGAAAAGGTTAAGGAATAAGACGATTCCAGAGTTCTTGATCAAGTGGAAGAACCTTCCTAAAGAAGATGCTACATGGAAGGGTGAGGAAATATTCAACCACCCGAACCTCAAGTTGCTTGCAGACAAGCAATTTAGGAGGGGGGGACTATCATAACCCCGAAAAGGCAGAAGACCACATTTAATTATTATAATAATAAAAATACATTTATCTTATATATCGAAAAATTCATTTAATTATTATAATGATAAAGATATGTTTATTTTATATATTAAGCATTGTATTAATAAGCAAAAATCTATAGACACACTATTATTAGTTATTGATCTAACCAAGGCCTATCGAATGCATTTGGAGACAAAACCATAAGTCGCGTCCTAGGTAGAGGGTCGCATCCAAGAGAGGAACAATCACCTCTATTCATCACCATAAATAGGGCAAAGCATAGGTTGTGGGAGTAAAAAGGAAAAAAGAAAGGAGAAAAGAGCAGATTAACATTTCAAGTGAGTTAGCATCACTTAACATTAATATTTGATTCCATTAATTAGAAGTAATTGCTACTGTATAATGTCTTCCTCTGAAATCTCCAATGCATATGATAATCCACCTTTGAAATCTATATGCTACCACTATTAGGCACGAATTTTGGAAATAGGCTCTAGGCATAAGCATTAGACCCCCTATTGGGGCGAACTGTATATTGGTTGTAATCTACAACATGAATCTCTCATGAAATTGGCCCTATTGATAATTGAACTGTAGCATAATATGGGCAATATCTATATTATCTAACTTGAGCAAATATTGTTACTGTAAACTCTATGAATCTACACAATAGACCAGGGCATATGATAGATAATTATGACTATGTATTACATATACTTCTACAAGTTGTATGCATTTTCTTATGATACAATCTGTGAAGAAATTATAATACTTTGACTTTGAATTCAATGACTTCCAACAAACTGTGTGGTTCGCGCATGTTTTCCTACCAAGAGAGGTAAACCATGGGTTAAGTAGATTGCCTAAAAACCCTACTTTCAGCCCCTTAGGCCCAGATAAGGGATTGGGCCTTGCGGCCCCTTAGGCCCTTGACTCGGGATTGGGTTATAGAAGGTTCGGGTGTTACATCCTGATTGTATAGCTATTAGGCTATTAGAGTAGAATAAGGATTATGAGTTTGTAAAGACAATTTTATGAATAAATAAAGATGTGAATCACCTTGTTGTCCATATAAGTTTCATACATTAATGATTGTCTCGTTCTTATGTTATTTATTTGATGTTAATCATGGTGAAAAACGTGCATAATGAGATTTATATGTGATGTTTTTATATCTTGTGAAATTTATATGTATTGCTAATTTTGTGAGCAATTGACTGCCGTGAGTTTATAATTGTGAATGCAGGAATGAGGACCAATCCTCCAGACAGAGGGGAAATATCACTTGGGAGAGGGGTATTGGTCGTTTAACCGGTAAAATTAATCAGTTGAGCATGCACACACATTGTGAACGGTACATAGGAACCAGGTCAGATAAGTTAGTCTTGATAAGTCGTCCATAGGCTTAGGAGTTTGATTTACTTCCTTATACTTTATGTGATGTGATTGTTAAAATGTCAGTCTGACTAAACTGTGACTCCCTGTGTATGAACAAAGTAGTTGATATATGATAAAGGTCGAGTGGGTACGTATACACATGTATACATTGTGTACACGTATCTAAATGTATAGACATATCAATACGTACGTACGTGAAACAGATGGATATCCTTGTACGCATGTGTCAACATGTATATACGCATACATACGTATACACAAGAAGTATATATGGACATGTTTATATGTACACATTCCGCCTAAGTATCTTTGAAATAGATAATATTCAAATAATGTTGTCTAGGAGATTTTCGTATATCTTTATGTGTAAATATATATATTAATAAAGTGATTATTAATATATACATCAATACATAAGGAATATGTAAATAATTATATATTTATATATTTTATAAAATATATGTGTTAATATTAAAATTAATATATTCTTATATATAAATACGTTTATATATAAAGATATATTAATATTTAATAGAATACATATATATATAAAATATACAAATTTAAATAACTAAAATTTAAATAAAGGAAAATAATTTCAAATGTTTAAAAGAGTAAGCATTATTCTTTGAAGGATAAAATCGCAATATATATATATTATGGAAGTAAAAATTCGAAAATGTAGCTGCATGAAATATTTAACTCATTGAAATTTTGAAATACATTTCAAAAGAAGCGAACTTCACAAAGGAATATTTGAAAAGTTTAAACTTTAGAAAACACGAATGGAAAACAAATTTGGACATTCCCGTGAAAATACGGAAGCTCCTACGCAACAGAAAATGCAGGGAGAAGTATTCAAACTGAAGAATAGGGAAATGGCGATGGATTTCAGTGCTGTAACAAGCGGAATGTTGACCTAAAAACGCAGCAATAAAACCATTTCGAATTTATATGACTGGCAACAAAACGTGTACCTGTAGGTGGCGTTTTTGTTTGTTGAGTTGAAAAATTCTTCAACTACTGGCTCCATGAGGTCGAATCATCTTTGGAAATCATGACTAAGGGTTTGATAACATGACAAGTGACGATTTGACCAGGTAAACATGTCAGTCTGTCATTTTACATGCCCAGAAATGGGGAATCTGTTGTTATTTCGGCTTATAAATACTTCTCTATTCTCCATTCGAATGGCACTCGTTGTTTTCTCAACTTTGGCATTTTTAGAGAGTTTCTATATTGCAATTGTGAGCTTTTGCTGTGAGTTAGAGTTACTGTTTTACATCATAGTGATTTAGTGAAGGAATTAGAGTTTTCTTCATCTGTAATTCTTAGACTGTGAAGTATTAGTTAGCAATTTTCCAATGGAAAGTTTCTATTTGGAGAAAGTGTTTTGGAAGAGTTTTCTACTCAGGAGGAAGAGGGGAAACTTCATTCTGTCATCATCAATTGAAGGCTGCTGTCAGAAGTGCATTGGGAAGGAGCTTAAAAGTATATACAAGCATGTTTCTTAATTGGGATTTATAGCTGAAGCTGTTTTCTTATTGTTTTAGAATTGCAGGTTGCATTTGATATGAAATAAGTAAACTATCCTTAGCAATCAAGTTTTGTTTGATAAGCTGTTATTGCATAATGATTTAAGGGATTTCATTTTAAGCAAGGGGTAAAAGTTAGGGAATGACAATGTAGCTAAAGGAGAAAGCTTGAGCAATTCAATATATTTAATTGATGGGTTAAGGAAGATTTAATAGGAATTGGGGTTTTGAAAGAAGGGATTCAATTTGATTAAAGGGTTTTAAACCAACTTAGCTTTATATGCATTATGCTAAAAGGTTGTCTCTTGTGTGTGATGATTGATTTATAGTGCTAAAAGTTTATGCATTTGTTTGGAGTTACAAAATTGTATGATCTCCGTATATGGAGAGTACGTAGAGTAAGTATTAACTTCTAGGAACGAAATGACGTCAAAACTAAGTGTAATCCTAGCTTATGTTATTAGGTTAACATTAGGAAGCTTCGCTCCTAGGATAAAGATTTCCGGAAACAGCAGATAGGATAGTAAACACTTGTTTAAAAGACTCATTTCCAGTAAACTGTTTGAGGTAGGAAGTCTGGGGTTAACTGAACCCATTGAAGGATATGGCCTACGCATAGAGTAAGGTAGCCCAAAGGCAAATCGACCCTGAGTACTGTAAGTGATAGATGACTTACTCAGTCGTTTACTGAATCAAAATGCTATGGCCATAGTAATGTAATGTACCTACATCCTCTTAGTTTAGGGAGATGATTACATTGTCAGTTCACAGTGATCCAAAACATACATACTGGGTTGGGATTGTAAGGTACAAGAATCTAGTAATGTAGGACACGACACTATGCTCAGTTAGTTAATGGAATCGGTTACTCAACCAATCTCTTCGACGAAGGGAGGGCCATTCATTGAAAAATGAATGTGCGGGGGACCGCATTATTAGTCCGTGGTTGGCGGAAAAGCACCCGAGTGGTATTTCTCCTCCACGTTCTGACATCTGAAGAACCAAGATTTGTAAGGGAAGATCCTGGACCGTCTTACTTCTATTTGTGCAAAAGCTGTTTAAGCTGTGTATGTATTCTTATACTTCTATACTCTGTTATTCATTTGAAAAAGTTAAAGTTATTTATTTGTGGAAAGCTTTGAAATCGTATTTATATGATGTACTTTATTTAGAAAAGAAAATAAAAATTTTGTTACTTGGTTATTTACTCGTTTACTTGGGTTAAAAGTTATAAAAATTAGAAATTTTTATTTTACATAGAAGTCGGGTCGTTACATGTGGTATCAGAGCTACCAGGTTTAACTCTGGAACCTATGAGCTCATTAACTTTCCCTTTTCCAACATCATCTCATGTTGTGAAAAATTCTTGTGTCAGGATGGTGCGTATCAGATTGACAACTAGAAAGTTTGTTATTGGAAATGAACGCTACCTGAAAGCCAAGAAGGAAAAAGAAGCTATCGTTAGAACCATCCAAGGAACCAATTTCGACAACACAATCTGGTTGAGTGATACAGAAACCTTCAGTCATGCACTTTCTCGAATCAGTCTTGAGAAGAGAAAGATGAAGATGGAGGCCATGTATAACTACCTGAAATATACCGAGCCAATTTTTTTCTTTTTCCAAAATGCAGATTACAACATTACAGAGCAGTGCACCCGTTAAGGTAAGATGAGAAAACCAAAACGTGCAAGAAAGCAACTCTAACCAGAATGGCACCGATGATGGTGAGCATTGGTCAGAGGATCTAGAATAAATTGCTTATGCTGGAAAAGGAACTCAACGCCAAGTATGTGCTACCCAATCCAAAGCGGAGTGAGGGGCGACCATATGACGGAGTGAATACAAAATTATGCTTGAAAGAAATATTGCTGAAAGAGGAAACTTCTCGACACCCAGAATGTGCTTGCTCATCCAGAATGGACAGTAGCGACCATAGGGCGGAGTTATCACTATTTTACTCTAAAACTGAAAGCATGAAGAGTATTACAAATAATGACAAAGCAACATTGAGAATACTGGTCAGTACTACTGCCAGTTTACATTTAACAATTATTGCCTGCAATGTCCAGATATCAACACTTTGCAAAGAATACTTTCAATTATAAATCTGCTACAAGCGTTAAGTAAACCTTAATGCCAAAACCCAAATCATAAATGCAGATTTCTGTGTACTGTTCTTGACAGATCTGTACTTTAAACTCTTGGAAACAGCAATATAAGAATTCACTAAATAGTTCGTAACTCCCTCGATGTTCACCCAAATGGCCTAATCTTATATGCAAACTGCTGGTAATGAAGAGGCGCCTAAATCAAATGCAAGAAACAGCTTTGAAAAGCTAACAATTACTTTGCACGGAAATCAATGCAATCAGCAATGGTACGGCCTGCTGGAAAGTTCGACTTGTCTTTAAAAATTAAATACCACACATTAAAATCTGAGATTGGAGACAAATATTCGCCCTTCCTAGACACTACTATCAATGCAATACCCAGAACTAACTCTTTTGTATTTTTTGAGATATGATTAAAACTTCAAATCTGCTGTCTACAATAATGCAAGATGCTGAAACATGAATATGCCAAATCTAATCTAAGTTTACAATAAACTGAACATACAATGAATGAACTAAAGATGCACTCACACATAGACTGAAATTCACCACTAGATGTTGTTTCTCAAACACGAAGTGATGCCCAAATGCTAGGAGGTCTTCATCCCTCGAAGTGATCCAGAGTCAATCCGGCAGCATAACGGTGTATTTTCCAAGATGCCCCAAATGATGCACCAAGACTCCTCTTTATAACTTTTCAATTGACTTTGCAAAACCCTAAAATCTGCTTTTAGGTCAAACTCATTCTCTTCAAGATTGGGCGTACTTTCTCCTTCAAGACTTAATAAATGATATTTTAATTAAAACATCAAACTTTGATAAATGCGCCCATCATAATCCCTGCTTTGACTTTGCAATAATTATAATATTCTTTTAATGAGGGCGCCACCCTCAATGACCACTTTTTAAACACAACATTAAGTCATTAACTCTAGGCCAAGGTCAACGTTAAAATATAATAATTAAAACGTGACTTTAATCTGAATGACTTAACTTATTTCTCCGAGAGTGCCCTGAAGCCAAAACTGATGAAGTCAACTGATCAAATCTGAAACCGGAAGTCAACCAACCTGAGCTCAACTGGAAGCTGCCAAAAATAGAATTTACTAAAAATAGTAAATTCCAAAAAGTACTCTGAATGCTGAGACGAACATACCACTGCGAAGCCCTCTGAAAACCCAGAAGGAATCCGCCATTAAAACTATCATCTCCGAACAATGACCTCCTCAAAATTAGGAAACCCTAATTTTAACTTCCGACTAGCCTCCGAGTTCCCAAAGAAAGGCAACGGTCACTGAAAATGTCAGGCTTGAAAAGGGGACATTACGTCCGCCCTCCCCAAGATTGCTTGTCCTCAAGCAATCGCAAACTAGGATGCTGCAATATCTCATCACTTTCCCAAGTTGCATCCTCCATAGGCAGGTTCTTCCACTTTACCAAACATTCTCTGATAGTTCTATTCCTCAAGGAACGTTCTCTGACATCAAGTATCTCCTCGGGAACTAGAACCAACTGTCATTCTTCATCCAACGGTGGCAACTGTGAAGAAAGCAACTACATTGTGTCCAAGTGCCTTCTTGAGGCGAGACACGTGGAAGACGTTATGCACTCTGCTATCTGAAGGTAGCTCTAATTCATAAGCTACAGCCCCAACCTTTCTGATGACCCTAAATGGTCCATAGAAGCGAGGTTTGAGCTTCTCAGCTCCACTCTTCTTGAGAGTAGACTGTCTATAAGGTTGTAAACGGAGATAGACCATATCCCCAACCTCAAAAGAACGCTCTACCCGCCTCTGATCAGCATACAACTTCTGCTGATTTTGTGCAATCTGCAAATTATCCTTCAAGGATCTCATTATGTCTTGACTATGCTGCAACAAATCCTTGGCTAATGGTGCTTTGCTGTCACCAAACAGTTTTACCAGAGGAATCTGATATGTTACCACTCTCCAGAGATATGCCATCTGAAGAAAGTACAAATCTTGCACTTATCTTTAGGGGTCCAAGGGTTCAACCTCTAGCTGAGATTATTGAAATTTCTTCGAGTAACGAGTCTGAAGGCTATACGCCTAAGACACCACCAATGGAGAAATGGTCTCATGAACAAATGTCTGCGAACATTGTTGATGAGCACCATAATGATATTGCTTTGCGCAATTATGTATCGGACAATAAATCCAAAGGATACTACCCATTTTGGGATAGGTATGAACAAATTAGAGATGAAGAAAACGAAAGAGAACAACAATTCTCTCAATCTGTAGGATATACCCCCTTAAGTTACGAGTTTGAGGGTGAGTCTTACTCTCCTCTTGACTTTTTGAAAAGTCCTTCTATGTAATCGACGAAATATTGATTCCTATTAATATGAATAAAACGATGTTTTTCATCAATTACGTCTATTGTAAGCTTTGTTGTTTATATGCATGTGTTTTCTTTGTAAGTTTATATATTACTTAATAGTAAAATGATAGTAAGATTAACATGAATAAAATATTCAGTAAACAAATCTTATATTAATGGTGAGAACTTACGAAAGATCTCGAAGCAATCCTGGAACTAGTCGTGAAGGCGAACAAGAACCAACAGGAATGGAAGCCAAGCTAGATCAGATTCTGGCGAGATTGTCCAATCTTGAAAAGGCAAAAGAAGTTGAGATACCTATCGCTAATAATGAAGAGGAAAGTTCTTCGCATGGAGAAGATATTAACCATAATCAAGAGAAGGAGAAACCTCCAACTCCGTCAATTGAAAGAAAGAAGAAACAAGTATCCACAGAGTTAACAAGGGATATGAAGAAGATATATCCTCCAAAATTTGATGGAAGTGCCGGAGGTGACGAAGCTGAAATATGGTTAGTACAAATGGAAAAGTACTTTGATATAAGAAATTATGACGAAGTTACTAAGGCAGCTTGGGGTGCATATCAGTTAGCGGGTGAAGCCTCTAACTGGTGGATGAACAAGAAACTGGAATTGAATATAAGCTCATGGAAATTGACATGGAATGAGTTTGTTGAAATATTCCGAAAGAGATGGTTACCCCAACTCTTTTATGACCAAAAGTTAACTGATTTTGAAGAATTGAAGCAGGGAAACATGACAGTACATGAGTACTGGGAGAAGTTTACTAGACTTCTTCGCTATGTCCCAATATACCATAAGGATGAACGTTTTCGTATCAGAAAATTCATCTTAGGTCTCAATAGTAAGATTGGTGGAGAAGTTGATATGCATGGGCCAACTACTATGGAATTGGTATATGAAAAAGCTCTTAAGCAAGAACAGAAACTGAAGACAGATTTTGCAAGGCAAGAAAGAAAGGAACACAAAAAGGAGGCTGAAGTTTTTAATAAAACAATTCCTAAGAAGGAAGAATCTTTACAAGGTGTTGCTAAATCAAAGGGAAAAAGATTTCGCTATGGTGGAAAAGATTTCAAAGGTGATCGCAAGAGAAGCAATACCAACACTGGCAACGTTAACAAAACCACTGTGAGTTCAAGCAAAATTGGAGAAGCTGTTGTAAAAAGAGGTCCAAGATCGGGGTGTTTTATTTGCAAGGGAGATCATTATGCAAATGAATGTCCCAACAAGACTTCAGGAACTCAATCTCATGGCAATGCGCTACCAAGTCAACAACCAATGTTTCAACAGAGGATTCATGCCGCTGTTGATGATCGTCAAGCTGAATATCAAATAACGCCAATTGAGACACCAGGTACTTTATATGGTTTGCCTATTTCTATTTTGATTGATACTGGTGCTACTGAAAACTTTATTTCTCCTAAGTTAGCAAATCAATTAACTAGAAAGGCAAGACACATGGCTATGTCATGGAGTGTTGAATATGCAAACAACACAAGAGCAACGGTGGACCAATGTTTCTTTGAGGCTAGAATTGAACTACCTAGTTTCACAACCGAAGTCAATCTTTATGATGTTATTCTAGGAATGAACTGGTTATGGAAACACAGAGCCATAGTGGATTATAATGCCAAGACAGTTGAATGTTTAGATGACTATGGTAACCAAGTCAAGATTCAAGGAGTACCTAGAGAAGTAAAAGTCAGGCAGATAACAACAATGCAACTTCTTAGAGCTAAGAAGAAAGGGTGCAAACTCTTTGCAGTAAAAATAGAAGATCTTGAATATGAAAATGAAAATTTTGATTTTCAAAGTCAACAAGAACTAGAAGATGGAGAAATTGAGGAAAGTGGAAAAACGGATATGGAAAAATATCCCATTTTAAAGAAATTTTCCGATGTTTTTCCTGATGAACTACCTGGTTTACCACCAAAGAGGGTGTTTGACTTTTCCATTGATCTAGTTCCTAGAACCGAACCTATTTCTAAAGTGCCTTACAGAATGACTGCTACTGAACTCATGGAATTGAAAGCACAATTAGATGAGTTATTATCAAAAGGATTGATAAGACCAAGTGTATCACCATGGGGAGCACCTGTGATATTTGTCAAAAAGAAGGATGGAACTTTAAGACTATGTATAGACTATCGTATGCTTAATAAGACTACGATTAAGAATAAGTATCCATTACCTCGCATTGATGATCTTTTTGATCAAATAAAAGGAGCAACAGTGTTTTCAAAAATAGATTTAAGGTCTGGATACCATCAGCTGAGAATTAAAGATGATGATATATTCAAAACAGCTTTTAGAACACAGTATGGACATTATGAGTTTACTGTATTACCTTTTGGATTGACAAATGCACCAGCAACATTCATGAATCTCATGAACAATGTATTTAGAGATTATCTGGATAAGTTTGTTTTGATTTTTCTAGATGATATTCTAATATATTCTAGAAATGAAGAAGAACATAGCAAACATCTGGAGATGGTTTTACAACAGTTAAGAGAACATAAACTGTATGGAAAACTATCTAAGTGTTCATTCTATCAGAAAAAGATTCATTATCTGGGTCATGTCATTTCAGCAGAAGGAATATCAGTAGATCCTGCCAAGATTAAAGCTGTAGTTTAGTGGCCTATACCCAAAAATGTATCTGAAGTAAGAAGTTTTATGGGTTTGGCGGGATATTATAGAAAATTTGTGGCAAATTTCTCTAAAATTGCTTTTCCTATAACTTCATTACAGAAGAAAGGAAAAAGGTTTGAATGGAACGAGAAGTGTCAAAAAGCATTTGACCTACTCAAAGAAAAATTAACTACCGCACCTGTTCTTAAGATACCTGATCCTGAAGGAAATTTCACAGTCATAACTGATGCATGTGGAGAAGGATTAGGAGGAGTATTAATGCAAGATGAAAAAGTGATTGGTTATGAATCTAGAAAGCTTAAACCATATGAAATAAATTATGCTTCACATGATTTAGAGCTAGCAGCTATAGTTCATGCTTTGCAAATGTGGAGACATTACTTGCTAGGAAGACCCTTTGAGCTTAAAACTGATCATAATGGTCTAAAGTATCTTTTTACTCAGCCAAACCTAAATGCTAGGCAAAGAAGATGGTTGGAGTTGATAGCAAATTATGACTTCAACATTAATTACATCAAGGGAAAAGAAAATCGAGTAGCTGGTGCGCTAAGTCGGAGACACCAAATCTCTTCGATAGTAGCAATTCATACCGATTTTAAGCAGCAAGTACTACAGAAATGCAAAGATGATGAGTACTATTTGCAAGTAAGGCAAGCACTAGAAGAAAATCCACAAGATTCTAGATATGAAGGATTTCAGTTTGAAACCAATGGATTGTTGAGGTACAAAGGAAGAGTGTACATACCTGAAGACAAAGAATTAAGAAATCTAGTATGGAAGGAAGTTCATGAAGCACCTTATTATGGTCATCCTGGAGTGTAATGTCCCCTTCTCGAGCATGAACTTTCCAGTGACCGTTAGCCTATTCTGGAGACCCGTAGGCTATTCGGAAGGTGAAATTAGGGTTTCATGTTTCGAAGGATGCTCTTGCTTGAGGTTGGTTGTTTCAATGGCGGATTCTTTCTGGGTTTTCAGAGAGCTTCGCAGTGATATGTTGTTCTTGGCATTCTGAGCAATTTCAAGAATTTACTATTTTTAGTAAATTCTATTTCTGGCAATGGTCCTGTTGGTTGCGGCTCAGTTGGTTTTCCATTTCAGACTGATCAGTTGGCTTACTCATTTTTGGCTCTGGGGCACAACTGGAGAGATAAGTCGAATTATTTTAATTAAATCATGTTTTAATGTTATATTTTAACATTGAGTTGCTTCAGTATCGTTTTGGTTTAGAGCTAACCCTAACGACTATGTATTGCTCTGCTTGTTGCAATTGAAAATTGAAAAAAAAAATTGGCTCGGAATATTTCATGGAGTGACGAAAATGATGGCAGATGTGAAACCTTTATATTTCTGGAAAGGAATGAAAAGAGACAGCTAATTTTGTAGCAAGTTGTCTTGAATGTCAAAGGGTAAAAGTTGAGCATCATCATCCTGCAGGACTGTTATATCCTCATGAAATACCAGAATGGAAGTGGCAAATAATTAGTATGGATTTTGTACAAGGACTACCTATGTCTAGAAATAGACATAATGCCATATTAGTGGTAGTGTAATGTCCCCGTTTTGGAGGTAGTTTGATTTAATTAATTTAATTAATTAAGTTGTCCAAAATAATGATTATTTTATGAGGATGACTAATTAGTTATTTTAATTAAATTAAAAGTGGTATTAAGTTAATTAATTATAAGGTTATCAAATAAATAAAAATTATAAGGTGACCTTATATTTAATTAATTTAATAAAGTGACTTGATTTTAAAATATATTATATAAAGTCACTTAAATAAAATAAAATAATATTCTAGAAGCTTCTGGAGAAATTGGGGAAAAAGAATAAATAGACATCTTGGGCTTCATTCTTGGCAGGCAGATTTGATGTTGTTGTTGTTTCATCTTGTGGAGCCTAGGGTTTCTGCAGATTACTTCATTGTCATAAGAAATGAAAACTTCCTATTGATAGCAATTTTGAGGGTGTGAAATATCACTTGAATTATTGCAGCTGGGAGAGAGTTACTTCAGAATTTCTATTCGTGCTTCATTGTGGAAAACATCTGAGTACAATAGCTGATGTATTATTGTACTTTTTGAAAAAGGGTTTTGAAGGTCTATCAAGTGCAGACCCGAAGATTCATCATTGGCAGCCACTAGTGATCAAAGTTCAAACTTGGTGTTGGCTGCTACAGTGGCGTGAACAGTGATTTTTTACAGTACCCGCTACAGTGCTGATTTGCTACAGTGACGCGCTATAGTACTGAGCTACAGTACCTGCGCTACAGTGACATGATTCTGAGAAGCATTTCCAGTCATACACAGCAGCATTGAGAGAGCCACGATTTTGGCTCATACCTTTCTTTGGCATCGATTTTCCTTGAAGATTGAAGGGCAAATTTAATTTCGAGGAAATCTGATATAAATCAGACATTTCACAGTCACAGCTGGGACGCCATTGGAGGTTTGTTTTTATTGTGGAGCACTCATTTGACATCGGATTCACTTGGGACTTGGTTCGCCCTCTTCCTTGGGCCTTAGAGATCACATTTGGTGCTTGGGACAGAATTTTTATGCTTAATATTATTTTATTTTTGAGATCAGACCAGAACAGGGGCGGCTAGCTTGAGGCATTCGATTTGGCTTTGGAAAGCACAATTTCAATTGGTTTTTGCTTGCTTCCTCATCTCCACTCAAGGGCGCTTCAATTCAACCAGGTTCCATTGTCTATTTGACCTGTTAGATTTGCATATGATATCATTTTTTAAATCTGCTGTAGATGCATGTTTATGACAGTCAATAAGTAATATGTAAGTGCCAAGAGTCTTGGCCATTTTATGAATGCATTGTAACAATCTTTCATTTTGCAATTAAGGAGAAATGAGGAGTTGCATAATCATTGTCTTCTTCAAGCATTTCCAAAGCATCTTGTACTTAGTTAGCTTGCATGCCAACTGCTTGACGAAATGTCCATTGGCTGTAGATGATTAGTTTGCTTTGCAAATTCATCTAATTGCATAGGAAGGTACAAAAATAAGTCATTCCTGCAACGAGAGCTTAGCATTGTCATTCTTGCATTGTTCTATAAGAATTTGAAGCTTTATTTCATCTTCATTCGAGCGAAATCATCAAACTGAGGTACGAAACCAGCAAGAAGCACTTTGCTTACAAAGTGTTTGACAAAATTTCAAGGGAACAAAGAAGAGTTTTTGAGTCAGCTTAGGCTAGGCTCATTACAGGTAGTGGATCGATTGACAAAAGTGGCACACTTTATACCAGGAAACTTAACTGATGGAGCACCAATCATTGCAAGAAAGTTTGTTCAAGAAGTATTCAGATTGCATGGAATTCCTGAAAAGATTATTTCTGATAGGGATGCAAGAATCACTTCTAGATTTTGGCAAACTTTGTTCTCTGCACTTGGGACACAGTTAAATATAAGTTCAGCATATCATCCGGAAACGGATGGGCAAACGGAAAGGGTAAATCAAGTATTGGAAGACCTACTTAGAGTATATTGCATGGATCAGCAATATAAGTGGGAAGAATACTTGCCTTTGGTCGAATTTGCTTATAATAATTCATATCATTCTTCAATAGGAATGGCTCCATTTGAAGCTCTATATGGTCGTAAGTGTCGAACTCCGATAAGTTGGGATAAGCTTGAGGATCGAATAAGTCTTGGACCAGAAATGTTGGCAGAGATGGATGAGCAGATAAAGGTTATTAAGCAAAAGTTAGCAGAAGCTAACAGTCAACAGAAAAGTTATGCAGATGCCAAAAGAGTGCCCCGTAATTTTGCTATAGGTGACAAGGTACTGTTGAAAGTCAAACCTCATAAGAGTTCCATCAAGTTTGGGAAGTCTTCTAAATTGTCTCCTCGTTATGTAGGTCCCTTTGAAGTCCTTGAGGAAGTCAATCCTGTAGCTTACCGAATCGCCTTACCACCTGCTCTTGCCAAAATGCATAATGTCTTCCATGTGTCCTATCTTAAAAAGTACATTCCAGGAGATAGTCATGTTATTGATTGGACTGCTTTACAGGTAAAGGATCCCGGAATAATAACTCTCGAGCCCGTAAAGGTGCTGGAAGTGCGTAAACTCCATTTGCGCAATAGGGATGTCACTCAATGTAAACTTCAGCGGGATCCGTACATGGAGGATTTAGCAACGTGGGAAGACTATGAGGAAATTCTACGGAAGTTTCCAAATATTCTCAAAACTTTTGAGAATAATGAATAAAATTTATGTATTTGTTTTTATTATGTTTGAAATAATACCTTAAGTCATCGGGAACGATGATTCCTAAGCGGGGAAGTATGTTACATCCCGATTGTATAGCTATTAGGCTATTAGAGTAGAATAAGGATTATGAGTTTGTAAAGACAATTTTATGAATAAATAAAGATGTGAATCACCTTGTTGTCCATATAAGTTTCATACATTAATGATTGTCTCGTTCTTATGTTATTTATTTGATGTTAATCATGGTGAAAAACATGCATAATGAGATTTATATGTGATGTTTTTATATCTTGTGAAATTTATATGTATTGCTAATTTTGTGAGCAATTGACTGTCGTGAGTTTATAATTGTGAATGCAGGAATGAGGACCAATGCTCTAGACAGAGGGGAAATATCACTTGGGAGAGGGGTATTGGTCATTTCACCAGTAAAGTTAATCAGTTGAGCATGCACACACATTGTGAACGGTACATAGGAACCAGGTCAGATAAGTTAGTCTTGATAAGTTGTCCATAGGCTTAGGAGTTTGATTTACTTCCTTATACTTTATGTGATGTGATTGTTAAAATGTCAGTCTGACTAAACCGTGACTCCCTGTGTATGAACGAAGTAGTTGATATATGATAAAGGTCGAGTGGGTACATATACACATGTATACATTGTGTACACGGGTCTCAATGTATAGACATATCAATACGTACGTACGTGAAACAGATGGATATCCTTGTACGCATGTGTCAACATGTATATACGCATACATACGTATACACAAGAAGTATATATGGACATGTTTATATGTACACATTCCGCCTAAGTATCTTTGAAATAGATAATATTCAAATAATGTTGTCTAGGAGATTTTCGTATATCTTTGTGTAAATATATATATTAATAAAGTGATTATTAATATATACATCAATACATAAGGAATATGTAAATAATTATATATTTATATATTTTATAAAATATATGTGTTAATATTAAAATTAATATATTCTTATATATAAATACGTTTATATATAAAGATATATTAATATTTAATAGAATACATATATATATAAAATATACAAATTTAAATAACTAAAATTTAAATAAAGGAAAATAATTTCAAATGTTTAAAAGAGTAAGCATTATTCTTTGAAGGATAAAATCGCAATATATATATATTATGGAAGTAAAAATTCGAAAATGTAGCTGCATGAAATATTTAACTCATTGAAAATTTGAAATACATTTCAAAAGAAGCGAACTTCACAAAGGAATATTTGAAAAGTTTAAACTTTAGAAAACACGAATGGAAAACAAATTTGGACATTCCCGTGAAAATACGGAAGCTCCTACGCAACAGAAAATGCAGGGAGAAGTATTCAAACTGAAGAATAGGGAAATGGCGATGGATTTCAGTGCTGTAACAAACGGAATGTTGACCTAAAAACGCAGCAATAAAACCATTTCGAATTTATATGACTGGCAACAAAACGTGTACCTGTAGGTGGCGTTTTTGTTTGTTGAGTTGAAAAATTCTTCAACTACTGGCTCCATGAGGTCGAATCATCTTTGCAAATCATGACTAAGGGTTTGATAACATGACAAGTGACGATTTGACCAGGTAAACATGTCAGTCTGTCATTTTACATGCCCAGAAATGGGGAATCTGTTGTTATTTCAGCTTATAAATACTTCTCTATTCTCCATTCGAATGGCACTCGTTGTTTTCTCAACTTTGGCGTTTTTAGAGAGTTTCTATATTGCAATTGTGAGCTTCTGCTATGAGTTAGAGTTACTGTTTTACATCATAGTGATTTAGTGAAGGAATTAGAGTTTTCTTCATCTGTAATTCTTAGACTGTGAAGTATTAGTTAGCAATTTTCCAATGGAAAGTTTCTGTTTGGAGAAAGTGTTTTGGAAGAGTTTTCTACTCAGGAGGAAGAGGGGAAACTTCATTCTGTCATCATCAATTGAAGGCTGCTGTCAGAAGTGCATTGGGAAGGAGCTTAAAAGTATATATAGGCATGTTTCTTAATTGGGATTTATAGCTGAAGTTGTTTTCTTATTGTTTTAGAATTGCAGGTTGCATTTGATATGAAATAAGTAAACTATCCTTAGCAATCAAGTTTTGTTTGATAAGCTGTTATTGCATAATGATTTAAGGGATTTCATTTTAAGCAAGGGGTAAAAGTTAGGGAATGACAATGTAGCTAAAGGAGAAAGCTTGAGCAATTCAATATATTTAATTGATGGGTTAAGGAAGATTTAATAGGAATTGGGGTTTTGAAAGAAGGGATTCAATTTGATTAAAGGGTTTTAAACCAACTTAGCTTTATATGTATTATGCTAAAAGGTTGTCTCTTGTGTGTGATGATTGATTTATAGTGCTAAAAGTTTATGCATTTGTTTGAAGTTACAAAATTGTATGATCTACGTATATGGAGAGTACGTAGAGTAAGTATTAACTTCTAGGAACGAAATGACGTCAAAACTAAGTGTAATCCTAGCTTGTGTTATTAGGTTAACATTAGGAAGCTTCGCTCCTAGGATAAAGATTTCCGGAAACAGCAGATAGGATAGTAAACATTGTTTAAAAGACTCATTTCTAGTAAACTGTTTGAGGTAGGAAGTCTGGGGTTAACTGAACCCATTGAAGGACATGGCCTACGCATAGAGTAAGGTAGCCCAAAGACAAATCAGCGCTGAGTAGTGTAAGTGATAGATGACTTACTCAGTCGTTTACTGAATCAAAATGCTATGGCCATAGTAATGTAATGTACCTACATCCTCTTAGTTTAGGGAGATGGTTACATTGTCAGTTCACAGTGATCCAAAACGTACATACTGGGTTGGGATTGTAAGATTTAAGAATCCAGTAATGTAGGACACGACACTATGCTCAGTTGGTTAACGGAATCAGTTACTGAACCAATCTCTTCGACGAAGGGAGGGCCATTCATTGAAAAATGAATGTGCGGGGGACCGCATTATTAGTCCGTGGTTGGCGGAAAAGCACCCGTGTGATATTTCTCCTCCACGTTCTGACATCTGAAGAACCAAGATTTGTAAGGGAAGATCCTGGACCGTCTTACTTCTATTTGTGCAAAAGTTGTTTAAGTTGTGTATGTATTCTTATACTTCTATACTCTGTTATTCATTTGAAAAAGTTAAAGTTATTTATTTGTGGAAAGCTTTGAAATCGTATTTATATGATGTACTTTATTTAGAAAAGAAAAGAAAATTTTTCTTGCTTGGTTATTTACTCGTTTACTTGGGATAAAAGTTATAAAAATTAGAAATTTTTATTTTACGTAGAAGTCGGGTCGTTACATGGGGGTTCCACCTAGGCTTTAGCCCCATAGGCCTTGAACAAAAGGGATTGGGCGATTAGGAGGTGGTAGGCCTTAGGCTACTTAACATCTCCATGATTTCCTTCCCTTGATAAGATGCATAGTTCTCCTTGTATGTCTATGCTGCATTATGTTTACTCCTGATTTGTGGATATTTGATATTAATGCTAACATGTAGGAATATGTACTTGAATTCAAATGGTGTTGCAGGTGGTATTTTGAGAATTGGCAGCTACAAAGAACTCCAAGGGTGGGAATAGAACCGTCAAACCCCTATCAACCACTAGCCTTAGAAAGAGCCAGGTAAGGGAATCTCACACTCACTTTTCACGCGAAAAAGGATTATTTTCTAACCTTTTAAAATTATGAAATATAAAAGTCACTTTTACAAAAAGATAACATTAAAACAAAAAAGTGACTTAACACTTAGAAACCTAAAAGGCACATGTGCAATTGGAGTTATTGAGAAACTCCATTTCCTTTGTTTATATCATCTCTCACACCCTCTGTAGGAGTCCTATGTGCTGCCAATTGCTTCTAATGAGAAGACTTTGCTCTGAATATTCAAAAAACTTTGACAATCAAGGCCAAGAGTTTATTCCTAGGAACAACCAAATTGCTTAATCTCATTTTCCAACCCTCATGGCTTTTTTGAATCGCCTCCAAATTCTGGCAATAATCAGGCGGATGACCTTCACACATACTGAGAGTGGCAAAAATACTACATAATCTCTTCATTGTCTCCACACTGAAAACTTGTCTATTGAAGAACTCAACATTGATCATATCTTCAAATTTATTCTTGATCATCTAAATATCCAGATCCTGAATTCCATCTTTTTTCATTGTATCAATGTTAAGTGATTGGAGGTCATCCTGAGCTTTTGTATTTATTTGTCCACAAGCTGCTAAAAGCTTCTCTTGCTCTATCAAAATTTGACTAGAATTCACAAGCTTCCATTCAACACTCTGAAACCACATACCAAATCTAGCCTCTTGAATACTTGAGAATCTGAGATATCCTTTTAAGAGATCAAGACATTGACATCTAATTGATTCATTTCCTAAAGATCTTTCATAATACCCTACCATATCACTTCTTCTCTCATTCTTTTTAACTCTTTTGTAATCTCTTCTAAAATTTTGTATTGTCAAAAACATCTTTAATCTTTTCAAGGAAGTTCAAAGCATCCACTTTCATCTAATCTACCCATCTTTTTGTTGCCTTCCCATACGATTGATTTTTTTGCACACCCTCTATGATTCCTTTCTCAATGATTCCTTCAGAAACACGAATTCCAAAAGCGGGGTCTGAATCTATGGGCAAGGCAGATGTATCCACAATAGACCTGAGATAAGAAGTCAAAACTTGTACCTGTTGTTTGAGTTGATCTTTCGCCTACTTTTCTTTTTTTGTCCTTTGAATCAACTTGGTTGCAGACACTTGAAAATTGTGAATGTCACCTACATATGTCGAAGGACCAAGATCCACTTTAGTGATATTAAAATCACTTTCATCAGCTTCATCCACATTTTTGTCTGAAATTGGCTAAGCCACTTCAATGCACATATTCCCTGAAGAAGAGTCAATTGCCAATCTATTCGTGACTTTAGTCTTTCTTGCTTTGGCAGGTCTTTGAATTAGATTAGCAATAGTATCAAACTTTGGAATCACTAATTGAGCAGAATTCCTCTTCTTTACAAAACTCTATTGCAACCATGAAGCAGTAGGAGCCTGAGAAGAACTTGGAATACTTGAGGCCAACGGATCAAAAGATGTCGGTGGATTGGGGACAACTGGAAAATCACTATCTCACGGAATCACATTGACATTCAAATGTTGGCCACTATAAGGAAGTGGGAAATGTGTACCATCTAGACAGGCCAAATAAAATGAGTCTTTCCCGCATACTTGTCTGATCTAGAATGGTCCTTTTCGTAAGGAATCAAATTTACAATGCATTTCGTTCAGTTCCCTTCGTTTATCCCACAATAAAACAAAATCACCAACCGTAAATTGTCTTGGTTTGGTCTTTGTGTCAAACAATTTCTTCACTCGAAGTTGATGTTCCTTGATTCTATCAACGACGAGCTTTTTTTCTTCTTCCATCTTGGTCAGGTACAAGATTCTCTTTTTCGCTGCATCCTTGAATTCATAATCTTCTAGTGCCTTTCGAAGATGTAGATAATGTACGTCACTAGAAGATTACAAATTCAAGGATGCAGTGGGAAAAGAGAATCTTGTACCTAACCAAGATGGAAGAAGAAAACTCGTCATTGATAGAATCAAGGAACATCAACTTCAAGTGAAGAAATTGTTTGACACA
>VDFB02296179.1:0-35353 GCA_007258455.2 Sequoia sempervirens
CTACACCCAATGGATGACAAAGGAAAGTTGATTCTCGAGCTCAAGGCAGTCCTCAATATGAGGGAGAAAAGGTTAAGGAATAAGACTATTCCAGAGTTCTTGATCAAGTGGAAGAACCTTCCTAAAGAAGATGCTACATGGAAGGGTGAGGAAATATTTAACCACCCGAACCTCAAGTTGCTTGCAGACAAGCAATTTAGGAGGGGGGGACTGTCATAACCCCGAAAAGGCAGAAGACCACATTTAATTATTATAATAATAAAAATACATTTATCTTATATATCGAAAAATTCATTTAATTATTATAATGATAAAGATATATTTATTTTATATATTAAGCATTGTATTAATAAGCACAAATCTATAGACACACTATTATTAGTTATTGATCTAACCAAGGCCTATCGAATGCATTTGGAGACAAAACCATAAGTCACGTCCTAGGTAGAGGGTCGCATCCAAGAGAGGAACAATCACCTCTATTCGTCACCATAAATAGGGCAAAGCATAGGTTGTGGGAGTAAAAAGGAAAAAAGAAAGGAGAAAAGAGCAGATTAACATTTCAAGTGAGTTAGCATCACTTAACATTAATATTTGATTCCATTAATTAGAAGTAATTGCTACTGTATAATGTCTTCCTCTGAAATCTCCAATGCATATGATAATTCACCTTTGAAATCTATATGCTACCACTATTAGGCACGAATTTTGGAAATAGGCTCTAGGCATAAGCATTAGACCCCCTATTGGGGCGAACTGTATATTGGTTGTAATCTACAACATGAATCTCTCATGAAATTGGCCCTATTGATAATTGAACTGTAGCATAATATGGGCAATATCTATATTATCTAACTTGAGCAAATATTGTTACTGTAAACTCTATGAATCTACACAATAGACCAGGGCATATGATAGATAATTATGACTATGTATTACATATACTTCTACAAGTTGTATGCATTTTCTTATGATACAATCTGTGAAGAAATTATAATACTTTGACTTTGAATTCAATGACTTCCAACAAACTGTGTGGTTCGCGCATGTTTTCCTACCAAGAGAGGTAAACCATGGGTTAAGTAGATTGCCTAAAAACCCTACTTTCAGCCCCTTAGGCCCAGATAAGGGATTGGGCCTTGCGGCCCCTTAGGCCCTTGACTCGGGATTGGGTTATAGAAGGTTCGGGTGTTACATCCTGATTGTATAGCTATTAGGCTATTAGAGTAGAATAAGGATTATGAGTTTGTAAAGACAATTTTATGAATAAATAAAGATGTGAATCACCTTGTTGTCCATATAAGTACATTAATGATTGTCTCGTTCTTATGTTATTTATTTGATGTTAATCATGGTGAAAAACGTGCATAATGAGATTTATATGTGATGTTTTTATATCTTGTGAAATTTATATGTATTGCTAATTTTGTGAGCAATTGACTGTCGTGAGTTTATAATTGTGAATGCAGGAATGAGGACCAATGCTCTAGACAGAGGGGAAATATCACTTGGGAGAGGGGTATTGGTCATTTCACCAGTAAAGTTAATCAGTTGAGCATGCACACACATTGTGAACGGTACATAGGAACCAGGTCAGATAAGTTAGTCTTGATAAGTTGTCCATAGGCTTAGGAGTTTGATTTACTTCCTTATACTTTATGTGATGTGATTGTTAAAATGTCAGTCTGACTAAACCGTGACTCCCTGTGTATGAACGAAGTAGTTGATATATGATAAAGGTCGAGTGGGTACATATACACATGTATACATTGTGTACACGGGTCTCAATGTATAGACATATCAATACGTACGTACGTGAAACAGATGGATATCCTTGTACGCATGTGTCAACATGTATATACGCATACATACGTATACACAAGAAGTATATATGGACATGTTTATATGTACACATTCCGCCTAAGTATCTTTGAAATAGATAATATTCAAATAATGTTGTCTAGGAGATTTTCGTATATCTTTGTGTAAATATATATATTAATAAAGTGATTATTAATATATACATCAATACATAAGGAATATGTAAATAATTATATATTTATATATTTTATAAAATATATGTGTTCATATTAAAATTAATATATTCTTATATACAAATACGTTTATATATAAAGATATATTAATATTTAATAGAATACATATATATATAAAATATACAAATTTAAATAATTAAAATTTAAATAAAGGAAAATAATTTCAAATGTTTAAAAGAGTAAGCATTATTCTTTGAAGGATAAAATCGCAATATATATATATTATGGAAGTAAAAATTCGAAAATGTAGCTGCATGAAATATTTAACTCATTGAAATTTTGAAATACATTTCAAAAGAAGCGAACTTCACAAAGGAATATTTGAAAAGTTTAAACTTTAGAAAACACGAATGGAAAACAAATTTGGACATTCCCGTGAAAATACGGAAGCTCCTACGCAACAGAAAATGCAGGGAGAAGTATTCAAACTGAAGAATAGGGAAATGGCGATGGATTTCAGTGCTGTAACAAGCGGAATGTTGACCTAAAAACGCAGCAATAAAACCATTTCGAATTTATATGACTGGCAACAAAACGTGTACCTGTAGGTGGCGTTTTTGTTTGTTGAGTTGAAAAATTCTTCAACTACTGGCTCCATGAGGTCGAATCATCTTTGGAAATCATGACTAAGGGTTTGATAACATGACAAGTGACGATTTGACCAGGTAAACATGTCAGTCTGTCATTTTACATGCCCAGAAATGGGGAATCTGTTGTTATTTCGGCTTATAAATACTTCTCTATTCTCCATTCGAATGGCACTCGTTGTTTTCTCAACTTTGGCATTTTTAGAGAGTTTCTATATTGCAATTGTGAGCTTTTGCTGTGAGTTAGAGTTACTGTTTTACATCATAGTGATTTAGTGAAGGAATTAGAGTTTTCTTCATCTGTAATTCTTAGACTGTGAAGTATTAGTTAGCAATTTTCCAATGGAAAGTTTCTGTTTGGAGAAAGTGTTTTGGAAGAGTTTTCTACTCAGGAGGAAGAGGGGAAACTTCATTCTGTCATCATCAATTGAAGGCTGCTGTCAGAAGTGCATTGGGAAGGAGCTTAAAAGTATATACAAGCATGTTTCTTAATTGGGATTTATAGCTGAAGCTGTTTTCTTATTGTTTTAGAATTGCAGGTTGCATTTGATATGAAATAAGTAAACTATCCTTAGCAATCAAGTTTTGTTTGATAAGCTGTTATTGCATAATGATTTAAGGGATTTCATTTTAAGCAAGGGGTAAAAGTTAGGGAATGACAATGTAGCTAAAGGAGAAAGCTTGAGCAATTCAATATATTTAATTGATGGGTTAAGGAAGATTTAATAGGAATTGGGGTTTTGAAAGAAGGGATTCAATTTGATTAAAGGGTTTTAAACCAACTTAGCTTTATATGCATTATGCTAAAAGGTTGTCTCTTGTGTGTGATGATTGATTTATAGTGCTAAAAGTTTATGCATTTGTTTGGAGTTACAAAATTGTATGATCTCCGTATATGGAGAGTACGTAGAGTAAGTATTAACTTCTAGGAATGAAATGACGTCAAAACTAAGTGTAATCCTAGCTTATGTTATTAGGTTAACATTAGGAAGCTTCGCTCCTAGGATAAAGATTTCCGGAAACAGCAGATAGGATAGTAAACACTTGTTTAAAAGACTCATTTCCAGTAAACTGTTTGAGGTAGGAAGTCTGGGGTTAACTGAACCCATTGAAGGATATGGCCTACGCATAGAGTAAGGTAGCCCAAAGGCAAATCGACCCTGAGTACTGTAAGTGATAGATGACTTACTCAGTCGTTTACTGAATCAAAATGCTATGGCCATAGTAATGTAATGTACCTACATCCTCTTAGTTTAGGGAGATGATTACATTGTCAGTTCACAGTGATCCAAAACATACATACTGGGTTGGGATTGTAAGGTACAAGAATCTAGTAATGTAGGACACGACACTATGCTCAGTTAGTTAATGGAATCGGTTACTCAACCAATCTCTTCGACGAAGGGAGGGCCATTCATTGAAAAATGAATGTGCGGGGGACCGCATTATTAGTCCGTGGTTGGCGGAAAAGCACCCGAGTGGTATTTCTCCTCCACGTTCTGACATCTGAAGAACCAAGATTTGTAAGGGAAGATCCTGGACCGTCTTACTTCTATTTGTGCAAAAGCTGTTTAAGCTGTGTATGTATTCTTATACTTCTATACTCTGTTATTCATTTGAAAAAGTTAAAGTTATTTATTTGTGGAAAGCTTTGAAATCGTATTTATATGATGTACTTTATTTAGAAAAGAAAATAAAAATTTTGTTACTTGGTTATTTACTCGTTTACTTGGGTTAAAAGTTATAAAAATTAGAAATTTTTATTTTACATAGAAGTCGGGTCGTTACATGTGGTATCAGAGCTACCAGGTTTAACTCTGGAACCTATGAGCTCATTAACTTTCCCTTTTCCAACATCATCTCATGTTGTGAAAAATTCTTGTGTCAGGATGGTGCGTATCAGATTGACAACTAGAAAGTTTGTTATTGGAAATGAACGCTACCTGAAAGCCAAGAAGGAAAAAGAAGCTATCGTTAGAACCATCCAAGGAACCAATTTCGACAACACAATCTGGTTGAGTGATACAGAAACCTTCAGTCATGCACTTTCTCGAATCAGTCTTGAGAAGAGAAAGATGAAGATGGAGGCCATGTATAACTACCTGAAATATACCGAGCCAATTTTTTTCTTTTTCCAAAATGCAGATTACAACATTACAGAGCAGTGCACCCGTTAAGGTAAGATGAGAAAACCAAAACGTGCAAGAAAGCAACTCTAACCAGAATGGCACCGATGATGGTGAGCATTGGTCAGAGGATCTAGAATAAATTGCTTATGCTGGAAAAGGAACTCAACGCCAAGTATGTGCTACCCAATCCAAAGCGGAGTGAGGGGCGACCATATGACGGAGTGAATACAAAATTATGCTTGAAAGAAATATTGCTGAAAGAGGAAACTTCTCGACACCCAGAATGTGCTTGCTCATCCAGAATGGACAGTAGCGACCATAGGGCGGAGTTATCACTATTTTACTCTAAAACTGAAAGCATGAAGAGTATTACAAATAATGACAAAGCAACATTGAGAATACTGGTCAGTACTACTGCCAGTTTACATTTAACAATTATTGCCTGCAATGTCCAGATATCAACACTTTGCAAAGAATACTTTCAATTATAAATCTGCTACAAGCGTTAAGTAAACCTTAATGCCAAAACCCAAATCATAAATGCAGATTTCTGTGTACTGTTCTTGACAGATCTGTACTTTAAACTCTTGGAAACAGCAATATAAGAATTCACTAAATAGTTCGTAACTCCCTCGATGTTCACCCAAATGGCCTAATCTTATATGCAAACTGCTGGTAATGAAGAGGCGCCTAAATCAAATGCAAGAAACAGCTTTGAAAAGCTAACAATTACTTTGCACGGAAATCAATGCAATCAGCAATGGTACGGCCTGCTGGAAAGTTCGACTTGTCTTTAAAAATTAAATACCACACATTAAAATCTGAGATTGGAGACAAATATTCGCCCTTCCTAGACACTACTATCAATGCAATACCCAGAACTAACTCTTTTGTATTTTTTGAGATATGATTAAAACTTCAAATCTGCTGTCTACAATAATGCAAGATGCTGAAACATGAATATGCCAAATCTAATCTAAGTTTACAATAAACTGAACATACAATGAATGAACTAAAGATGCACTCACACATAGACTGAAATTCACCACTAGATGTTGTTTCTCAAACACGAAGTGATGCCCAAATGCTAGGAGGTCTTCATCCCTCGAAGTGATCCAGAGTCAATCCGGCAGCATAACGGTGTATTTTCCAAGATGCCCCAAATGATGCACCAAGACTCCTCTTTATAACTTTTCAATTGACTTTGCAAAACCCTAAAATCTGCTTTTAGGTCAAACTCATTCTCTTCAAGATTGGGCGTACTTTCTCCTTCAAGACTTAATAAATGATATTTTAATTAAAACATCAAACTTTGATAAATGCGCCCATCATAATCCCTGCTTTGACTTTGCAATAATTATAATATTCTTTTAATGAGGGCGCCACCCTCAATGACCACTTTTTAAACACAACATTAAGTCATTAACTCTAGGCCAAGGTCAACGTTAAAATATAATAATTAAAACGTGACTTTAATCTGAATGACTTAACTTATTTCTCCGAGAGTGCCCTGAAGCCAAAACTGATGAAGTCAACTGATCAAATCTGAAACCGGAAGTCAACCAACCTGAGCTCAACTGGAAGCTGCCAAAAATAGAATTTACTAAAAATAGTAAATTCCAAAAAGTACTCTGAATGCTGAGACGAACATACCACTGCGAAGCCCTCTGAAAACCCAGAAGGAATCCGCCATTAAAACTATCATCTCCGAACAATGACCTCCTCAAAATTAGGAAACCCTAATTTTAACTTCCGACTAGCCTTCGAGTTCCCAAAGAAAGGCAAACGGTCACCGAAAATGTCGCTTGAAAGGGGACATTACATCCGCCCTCCCCAAGATTGCTTGTCCTCAAGCAATCGCAAACTAGGATGCTGCAATATCTCATCACTTTCCCAAGTTGCATCCTCCATAGGCAGGTTCTTCCACTTTACCAAACATTCTCTGATAGTTCTATTCCTCAAGGAACGTTCTCTGACATCAAGTATCTCCTCGGGAACTAGAACCAACTGTCCTTCTTCATCCAACGGTGGCAACTGTGAAGAAGCAACTACATTGTGTCCAAGTGCCTTCTTGAGGCGAGACACGTGGAAGACGTTATGCACTCTGCTATCTGAAGGTAGCTCTAATTCATAAGCTACAGCCCCAACCTTTCTGATGACCCTAAATGGTCCATAGAAGCGAGGTTTGAGCTTCTCAGCTCCACTCTTCTTGAGAGTAGACTGTCTATAAGGTTGTAAACGGAGATAGACCATATCCCCAACCTCAAAAGAACGCTCTACCCGCCTCTGATCAGCATACAACTTCTGCTGATTTTGTGCAATCTGCAAATTATCCTTCAAGGATCTCATTATGTCTTGACTATGCTGCAACAAATCCTTGGCTAATGGTGCTTTGCTGTCACCAAACAGTTTTACCAGAGGAATCTGATATGTTACCACTCTCCAGAGATATGCCATCTGAAGAAAGTACAAATCTTGCACTTATCTTTAGGGGTCCAAGGGTTCAACCTCTAGCTGAGATTATTGAAATTTCTTCGAGTAACGAGTCTGAAGGCTATACGCCTAAGACACCACCAATGGAGAAATGGTCTCATGAACAAATGTCTGCGAACATTGTTGATTAGCACCATAATGATATAGCTTTGCGCAATTATGTATCGGACAATAAATCCGAAGGATACTACCCATTTTGGGATAGGTATGAACAAATTAGAGATGAAGAAAATGAAAGAGAACAACAATTCTCTCAATCTGTAGGATATACCCCCTTAAGTTACGAGTTTGAGGGTGAGTCTTACTCTCCTCTTGACTTTTTGAAAAGTCCTTCTATGTAATCGACGAAATATTGATTCCTATTAATATGAATAAAACGATGTTTTTCATCAATTACGTCTATTGTAAGCTTTGTTGTTTATATGCATGTGTTTTCTTTGTAAGTTTATATATTACTTAATAGTAAAATGATAGTAAGATTAACATGAATAAAATATTCAGTAAACAAATCTTATATTAATGGTGAGAACTTACGAAAGATCTCGAAGCAATCCTGGAACTAGTCGTGAAGGCGAACAAGAACCAACAGGAATGGAAGCCAAGCTAGATCAGATTCTGGCGAGATTGTCCAATCTTGAAAAGGCAAAAGAAGTTGAGATACCTATCGCTAATAATGAAGAGGAAAGTTCTTCGCATGGAGAAGATATTAACCATAATCAAGAGAAGGAGAAACCTCCAACTCCGTCAATTGAAAGAAAGAAGAAACAAGTATCCACAGAGTTAACAAGGGATATGAAGAAGATATATCCTCCAAAATTTGATGGAAGTGCCGGAGGTGACGAAGCTGAAATATGGTTAGTACAAATGGAAAAGTACTTTGATATAAGAAATTATGACGAAGTTACTAAGGCAGCTTGGGGTGCATATCAGTTAGCGGGTGAAGCCTCTAACTGGTGGATGAACAAGAAACTGGAATTGAATATAAGCTCATGGAAATTGACATGGAATGAGTTTGTTGAAATATTCCGAAAGAGATGGTTACCCCAACTCTTTTATGACCAAAAGTTAACTGATTTTGAAGAATTGAAGCAGGGAAACATGACAGTACATGAGTACTGAGAGAAGTTTACTAGACTTCTTCGCTATGTCCCAATATACCATAAGGATGAACGTTTTCGTATCAGAAAATTCATCTTAGGTCTCAATAGTAAGATTGGTGGAGAAGTTGATATGCATGGGCCAACTACTATGGAATTGGTATATGAAAAAGCTCTTAAGCAAGAACAGAAACTGAAGACAGATTTTGCAAGGCAAGAAAGAAAGGAACACAAAAAGGAGGCTGAAGTTTTTAATAAAACAATTCCTAAGAAGGAAGAATCTTTACAAGGTGTTGCTAAATCAAAGGGAAAAAGATTTCGCTATGGTGGAAAAGATTTCAAAGGTGATCGCAAGAGAAGCAATACCAACACTGGCAACGTTAACAAAACCACTGTGAGTTCAAGCAAAATTGGAGAAGCTGTTGTAAAAAGAGGTCCAAGATCGGGGTGTTTTATTTGCAAGGGAGATCATTATGCAAATGAATGTCCCAACAAGACTTCAGGAACTCAATCTCATGGCAATGCGCTACCAAGTCAGCAAGCAATGTTTCAACAGAGGATTCATGCCGCTGTTGATGATCGTCAAGCTGAATATCAAATAACGCCAATTGAGACACCAGGTACTTTATATGGTTTGCCTATTTCTATTTTGATTGATACTGGTGCTACTGAAAACTTTATTTCTCCTAAGTTAGCAAATCAATTAACTAGAAAGGCAGGACACATGGCTATGTCATGGAGTGTTGAATATGCAAACAACACAAGAGCAACGGTGGACCAATGTTTCTTTGAGGCTAGAATTGAACTACCTAGTTTCACAACCGAAGTCAATCTTTATGATGTTATTCTAGGAATGAACTGGTTATGGAAACACAGAGCCATAGTGGATTATAATGCCAAGACAGTTGAATGTTTAGATGACTATGGTAACCAAGTCAAGATTCAAGGAGTACCTAGAGAAGTAAAAGTCAGGCAGATAACAACAATGCAACTTCTTAGAGCTAAGAAGAAAGGGTGCAAACTCTTTGCAGTAAAAATAGAAGATCTTGAATATGAAAATGAAAATTTTGATTTTCAAAGTCAACAAGAACTAGAAGATGGAGAAATTGAGGAAAGTGGAAAAACGGATATGGAAAAATATCCCATTTTAAAGAAATTTTCCGATGTTTTTCCTGATGAACTACCTGGTTTACCACCAAAGAGGGTGTTTGACTTTTCCATTGATCTAGTTCCTAGAACCGAACCTATTTCTAAAGTGCCTTACAGAATGACTGCTACTGAACTCATGGAATTGAAAGCACAATTAGATGAGTTATTATCAAAAGGATTGATAAGACCAAGTGTATCACCATGGGGAGCACCTGTGATATTTGTCAAAAAGAAGGATGGAACTTTAAGACTATGTATAGACTATCGTATGCTTAATAAGACTACGATTAAGAATAAGTATCCATTACCTCGCATTGATGATCTTTTTGATCAAATAAAAGGAGCAACAGTGTTTTCAAAAATAGATTTAAGGTCTGGATACCATCAGCTGAGAATTAAAGATGATGATATATTCAAAACAGCTTTTAGAACACAGTATGGACATTATGAGTTTACTGTATTACCTTTTGGATTGACAAATGCACCAGCAACATTCATGAATCTCATGAACAATGTATTTAGAGATTATCTGGATAAGTTTGTTTTGATTTTTCTAGATGATATTCTAATATATTCTAGAAATGAAGAAGAACATAGCAAACATCTGGAGATGGTTTTACAACAGTTAAGAGAACATAAACTGTATGGAAAACTATCTAAGTGTTCATTCTATCAGAAAAAGATTCATTATCTGGGTCATATCATTTCAGCAGAAGGAATATCAGTAGATCCTGCCAAGATTAAAGCTGTAGTTCAGTGGCCTATACCCAAAAATGTATCTGAAGTAAGAAGTTTTATGGGTTTGGCGGGATATTATAGAAAATTTGTGGCAAATTTCTCTAAAATTGCTTTTCCTATAACTTCATTACAGAAGAAAGGAAAAAGGTTTGAATGGAACGAGAAGTGTCAAAAAGCATTTGACCTACTCAAAGAAAAATTAACTACCGCACCTGTTCTTAAGATACCTGATCCTGAAGGAAATTTCACAGTCATAACTGATGCATGTGGAGAAGGATTAGGAGGAGTATTAATGCAAGATGAAAAAGTGATTGGTTATGAATCTAGAAAGCTTAAACCATATGAAATAAATTATGCTTCACATGATTTAGAGCTAGCAGCTATAGTTCATGCTTTGCAAATGTGGAGACATTACTTGCTAGGAAGACCCTTTGAGCTTAAAACTGATCATAATGGTCTAAAGTATCTTTTTACTCAACCAAACCTAAATGCTAGGCAAAGAAGATGGTTGGAGTTGATAGCAAATTATGACTTCAACATTAATTACATCAAGGGAAAAGAAAATCGAGTAGCTGATGCGCTAAGTCGAAGACACCAGATCTCTTCGATAGTAGCAATTCATACCGATTTTAAGCAGCAAGTACTACAGAAATGCAAAGATGATGAGTACTATTTGCAAGTAAGGCAAGCACTAGAAGAAAATCCACAAGATTCTAGATATGAAGGATTTCAGTTTGAAACCAATGGATTGTTGAGGTACAAAGGAAGAGTGTACGTACCTGAAGACAAAGAATTAAGAAATCTAGTATGGAAGGAAGTTCATGAAGCACCTTATTATGGTCATCCTGGAGTGTAATGTCCCCTTCTCGAGCATGAACTTTCCAGTGACCGTTAGCCTATTCTGGAGACCCGTAGGCTATTCGGAAGGTGAAATTAGGGTTTCATGTTTCGAAGGATGCTCTTGCTTGAGGTTGGTTGTTTCAATGGCGGATTCTTTCTGGGTTTTCAGAGAGCTTCGCAGTGATATGTTGTTCTTGGCATTCTGAGCAATTTCAAGAATTTACTATTTTTAGTAAATTCTATTTCTGGCAATGGTCCTGTTGGTTGCGGCTCAGTTGGTTTTCCATTTCAGACTGATCAGTTGGCTTACTCATTTTTGGCTCTGGGGCACAACTGGAGAGATAAGTCGAATTATTTTAATTAAATCATGTTTTAATGTTATATTTTAACATTGAGTTGCTTCAGTATCGTTTTGGTTTAGAGCTAACCCTAACGACTATGTATTGCTCTGCTTGTTGCAATTGAAAATTGAAAAAAAAAATTGGCTCGGAATATTTCATGGAGTGACGAAAATGATGGCAGATGTGAAACCTTTATATTTCTGGAAAGGAATGAAAAGAGACAGCTAATTTTGTAGCAAGTTGTCTTGAATGTCAAAGGGTAAAAGTTGAGCATCATCATCCTGCAGGACTGTTATATCCTCATGAAATACCAGAATGGAAGTGGCAAATAATTAGTATGGATTTTGTACAAGGACTACCTATGTCTAGAAATAGACATAATGCCATATTAGTGGTAGTGTAATGTCCCCGTTTTGGAGGTAGTTTGATTTAATTAATTTAATTAATTAAGTTGTCCAAAATAATGATTATTTTATGAGGATGACTAATTAGTTATTTTAATTAAATTAAAAGTGGTATTAAGTTAATTAATTATAAGGTTATCAAATAAATAAAAATTATAAGGTGACCTTATATTTAATTAATTTAATAAAGTGACTTGATTTTAAAATATATTATATAAAGTCACTTAAATAAAATAAAATAATATTCTAGAAGCTTCTGGAGAAATTGGGGAAAAAGAATAAATAGACATCTTGGGCTTCATTCTTGGCAGGCAGATTTGATGTTGTTGTTGTTTCATCTTGTGGAGCCTAGGGTTTCTGCAGATTACTTCATTGTCATAAGAAATGAAAACTTCCTATTGATAGCAATTTTGAGGGTGTGAAATATCACTTGAATTATTGCAGCTGGGAGAGAGTTACTTCAGAATTTCTATTCGTGCTTCATTGTGGAAAACATCTGAGTACAATAGCTGATGTATTATTGTACTTTTTGAAAAAGGGTTTTGAAGGTCTATCAAGTGCAGACCCGAAGATTCATCATTGGCAGCCACTAGTGATCAAAGTTCAAACTTGGTGTTGGCTGCTACAGTGGCGTGAACAGTGATTTTTTACAGTACCCGCTACAGTGCTGATTTGCTACAGTGACGCGCTATAGTACTGAGCTACAGTACCTGCGCTACAGTGACATGATTCTGAGAAGCATTTCCAGTCATACACAGCAGCATTGAGAGAGCCACGATTTTGGCTCATACCTTTCTTTGGCATCGATTTTCCTTGAAGATTGAAGGGCAAATTTAATTTCGAGGAAATCTGATATAAATCAGACATTTCACAGTCACAGCTGGGACGCCATTGGAGGTTTGTTTTTATTGTGGAGCACTCATTTGACATCGGATTCACTTGGGACTTGGTTCGCCCTCTTCCTTGGGCCTTAGAGATCACATTTGGTGCTTGGGACAGAATTTTTATGCTTAATATTATTTTATTTTTGAGATCAGACCAGAACAGGGGCGGCTAGCTTGAGGCATTCGATTTGGCTTTGGAAAGCACAATTTCAATTGGTTTTTGCTTGCTTCCTCATCTCCACTCAAGGGCGCTTCAATTCAACCAGGTTCCATTGTCTATTTGACCTGTTAGATTTGCATATGATATCATTTTTTAAATCTGCTGTAGATGCATGTTTATGACAGTCAATAAGTAATATGTAAGTGCCAAGAGTCTTGGCCATTTTATGAATGCATTGTAACAATCTTTCATTTTGCAATTAAGGAGAAATGAGGAGTTGCATAATCATTGTCTTCTTCAAGCATTTCCAAAGCATCTTGTACTTAGTTAGCTTGCATGCCAACTGCTTGACGAAATGTCCATTGGCTGTAGATGATTAGTTTGCTTTGCAAATTCATCTAATTGCATAGGAAGGTACAAAAATAAGTCATTCCTGCAACGAGAGCTTAGCATTGTCATTCTTGCATTGTTCTATAAGAATTTGAAGCTTTATTTCATCTTCATTCGAGCGAAATCATCAAACTGAGGTACGAAACCAGCAAGAAGCACTTTGCTTACAAAGTGTTTGACAAAATTTCAAGGGAACAAAGAAGAGTTTTTGAGTCAGCTTAGGCTAGGCTCATTACAGGTAGTGGATCGATTGACAAAAGTGGCACACTTTATACCAGGAAACTTAACTGATGGAGCACCAATCATTGCAAGAAAGTTTGTTCAAGAAGTATTCAGATTGCATGGAATTCCTGAAAAGATTATTTCTGATAGGGATGCAAGAATCACTTCTAGATTTTGGCAAACTTTGTTCTCTGCACTTGGGACACAGTTAAATATAAGTTCAGCATATCATCCGGAAACGGATGGGCAAACGGAAAGGGTAAATCAAGTATTGGAAGACCTACTTAGAGTATATTGCATGGATCAGCAATATAAGTGGGAAGAATACTTGCCTTTGGTCGAATTTGCTTATAATAATTCATATCATTCTTCAATAGGAATGGCTCCATTTGAAGCTCTATATGGTCGTAAGTGTCGAACTCCGATAAGTTGGGATAAGCTTGAGGATCGAATAAGTCTTGGACCAGAAATGTTGGCAGAGATGGATGAGCAGATAAAGGTTATTAAGCAAAAGTTAGCAGAAGCTAACAGTCAACAGAAAAGTTATGCAGATGCCAAAAGAGTGCCCCGTAATTTTGCTATAGGTGACAAGGTACTGTTGAAAGTCAAACCTCATAAGAGTTCCATCAAGTTTGGGAAGTCTTCTAAATTGTCTCCTCGTTATGTAGGTCCCTTTGAAGTCCTTGAGGAAGTCAATCCTGTAGCTTACCGAATCGCCTTACCACCTGCTCTTGCCAAAATGCATAATGTCTTCCATGTGTCCTATCTTAAAAAGTACATTCCAGGAGATAGTCATGTTATTGATTGGACTGCTTTACAGGTAAAGGATCCCGGAATAATAACTCTCGAGCCCGTAAAGGTGCTGGAAGTGCGTAAACTCCATTTGCGCAATAGGGATGTCACTCAATGTAAACTTCAGCGGGATCCGTACATGGAGGATTTAGCAACGTGGGAAGACTATGAGGAAATTCTACGGAAGTTTCCAAATATTCTCAAAACTTTTGAGAATAATGAATAAAATTTATGTATTTGTTTTTATTATGTTTGAAATAATACCTTAAGTCATCGGGAACGATGATTCCTAAGGGGGGAAGTATGTTACATCCCGATTGTATAGCTATTAGGCTATTAGAGTAGAATAAGGATTATGAGTTTGTAAAGACAATTTTATGAATAAATAAAGATGTGAATCACCTTGTTGTCCATATAAGTTTCATACATTAATGATTGTCTCGTTCTTATGTTATTTATTTGATGTTAATCATGGTGAAAAACGTGCATAATGAGATTTATATGTGATGTTTTTATATCTTGTGAAATTTATATGTATTGCTAATTTTGTGAGCAATTGACTGTCGTGAGTTTATAATTGTGAATGCAGGAATGAGGACCAATGCTCTAGACAGAGGGGAAATATCACTTGGGAGAGGGGTATTGGTCATTTCACCAGTAAAGTTAATCAGTTGAGCATGCACACACATTGTGAACGGTACATAGGAACCAGGTCAGATAAGTTAGTCTTGATAAGTTGTCCATAGGCTTAGGAGTTTGATTTACTTCCTTATACTTTATGTGATGTGATTGTTAAAATGTCAGTCTGACTAAACCGTGACTCCCTGTGTATGAACGAAGTAGTTGATATATGATAAAGGTCGAGTGGGTACATATACACATGTATACATTGTGTACACGGGTCTCAATGTATAGACATATCAATACGTACGTACGTGAAACAGATGGATATCCTTGTACGCATGTGTCAACATGTATATACGCATACATACGTATACACAAGAAGTATATATGGACATGTTTATATGTACACATTCCGCCTAAGTATCTTTGAAATAGATAATATTCAAATAATGTTGTCTAGGAGATTTTCGTATATCTTTGTGTAAATATATATATTAATAAAGTGATTATTAATATATACATCAATACATAAGGAATATGTAAATAATTATATATTTATATATTTTATAAAATATATGTGTTCATATTAAAATTAATATATTCTTATATACAAATACGTTTATATATAAAGATATATTAATATTTAATAGAATACATATATATATAAAATATACAAATTTAAATAATTAAAATTTAAATAAAGGAAAATAATTTCAAATGTTTAAAAGAGTAAGCATTATTCTTTGAAGGATAAAATCGCAATATATATATATTATGGAAGTAAAAATTCGAAAATGTAGCTGCATGAAATATTTAACTCATTGAAAATTTGAAATACATTTCAAAAGAAGCGAACTTCACAAAGGAATATTTGAAAAGTTTAAACTTTAGAAAACACGAATGGAAAACAAATTTGGACATTCCCGTGAAAATACGGAAGCTCCTACGCAACAGAAAATGCAGGGAGAAGTATTCAAACTGAAGAATAGGGAAATGGCGATGGATTTCAGTGCTGTAACAAACGGAATGTTGACCTAAAAACGCAGCAATAAAACCATTTCGAATTTATATGACTGGCAACAAAACGTGTACCTGTAGGTGGCGTTTTTGTTTGTTGAGTTGAAAAATTCTTCAACTACTGGCTCCATGAGGTCGAATCATCTTTGCAAATCATGACTAAGGGTTTGATAACATGACAAGTGACGATTTGACCAGGTAAACATGTCAGTCTGTCATTTTACATGCCCAGAAATGGGGAATCTGTTGTTATTTCAGCTTATAAATACTTCTCTATTCTCCATTCGAATGGCACTCGTTGTTTTCTCAACTTTGGCGTTTTTAGAGAGTTTCTATATTGCAATTGTGAGCTTCTGCTATGAGTTAGAGTTACTGTTTTACATCATAGTGATTTAGTGAAGGAATTAGAGTTTTCTTCATCTGTAATTCTTAGACTGTGAAGTATTAGTTAGCAATTTTCCAATGGAAAGTTTCTGTTTGGAGAAAGTGTTTTGGAAGAGTTTTCTACTCAGGAGGAAGAGGGGAAACTTCATTCTGTCATCATCAATTGAAGGCTGCTGTCAGAAGTGCATTGGGAAGGAGCTTAAAAGTATATATAGGCATGTTTCTTAATTGGGATTTATAGCTGAAGTTGTTTTCTTATTGTTTTAGAATTGCAGGTTGCATTTGATATGAAATAAGTAAACTATCCTTAGCAATCAAGTTTTGTTTGATAAGCTGTTATTGCATAATGATTTAAGGGATTTCATTTTAAGCAAGGGGTAAAAGTTAGGGAATGACAATGTAGCTAAAGGAGAAAGCTTGAGCAATTCAATATATTTAATTGATGGGTTAAGGAAGATTTAATAGGAATTGGGGTTTTGAAAGAAGGGATTCAATTTGATTAAAGGGTTTTAAACCAACTTAGCTTTATATGTATTATGCTAAAAGGTTGTCTCTTGTGTGTGATGATTGATTTATAGTGCTAAAAGTTTATGCATTTGTTTGAAGTTACAAAATTGTATGATCTACGTATATGGAGAGTACGTAGAGTAAGTATTAACTTCTAGGAACGAAATGACGTCAAAACTAAGTGTAATCCTAGCTTGTGTTATTAGGTTAACATTAGGAAGCTTCGCTCCTAGGATAAAGATTTCCGGAAACAGCAGATAGGATAGTAAACATTGTTTAAAAGACTCATTTCTAGTAAACTGTTTGAGGTAGGAAGTCTGGGGTTAACTGAACCCATTGAAGGACATGGCCTACGCATAGAGTAAGGTAGCCCAAAGACAAATCAGCGCTGAGTAGTGTAAGTGATAGATGACTTACTCAGTCGTTTACTGAATCAAAATGCTATGGCCATAGTAATGTAATGTACCTACATCCTCTTAGTTTAGGGAGATGGTTACATTGTCAGTTCACAGTGATCCAAAACGTACATACTGGGTTGGGATTGTAAGATTTAAGAATCTAGTAATGTAGGACACGACACTATGCTCAGTTGGTTAACGGAATCAGTTACTGAACCAATCTCTTCGACGAAGGGAGGGCCATTCATTGAAAAATGAATGTGCGGGGGACCGCATTATTAGTCCGTGGTTGGCGGAAAAGCACCCGAGTGATATTTCTCCTCCACGTTCTGACATCTGAAGAACCAAGATTTGTAAGGGAAGATCCTGGACCGTCTTACTTCTATTTGTGCAAAAGTTGTTTAAGCTGTGTATGTATTCTTATACTTCTATACTCTGTTATTCATTTGAAAAAGTTAAAGTTATTTATTTGTGGAAAGCTTTGAAATCGTATTTATATGATGTACTTTATTTAGAAAAGAAAAGAAAAATTTTCTTACTTGGTTATTTACTCGTTTACTTGGGTTAAAAGTTATAAAAATTAGAAATTTTTATTTTACGTAGAAGTCGGGTCGTTACATGGGGGTTCCACCTAGGCTTTAGCCCCATAGGCCTTGAACAAAAGGGATTGGGCGATTAGGAGGTGGTAGGCCTTAGGCTACTTAACATCTCCATGATTTCCTTCCCTTGATAAGATGCATAGTTCTCCTTGTATGTCTATGCTGCATTATGTTTACTCCTGATTTGTGGATATTTGATATTAATGCTAACATGTAGGAATATGTACTTGAATTCAAATGGTGTTGCAGGTGGTATTTTGAGAATTGGCAGCTACAAAGAACTCCAAGGGTGGGAATAGAACCGTCAAACCCCTATCAACCACTAGCCTTAGAAATAGCCAGGTAAGGGAATCTCACACTCACTTTTCACGCGAAAAAGGATTATTTTCTAACCTTTTAAAATTATGAAATATAAAAGTCACTTTTACAAAAAGATAACATTAAAACAAAAAAGTGACTTAACACTTAGAAACCTAAAAGGCACATGTGCAATTGGAGTTATTGAGAAACTCCATTTCCTTTGTTTATATCATCTCTCACACCCTCTGTAGGAGTCCTATGTGCTGCCAATTGCTTCTAATGAGAAGACTTTGCTCTGAATATTCAAAAAACTTTGACAATCAAGGCCAAGAGTTTATTCCTAGGAACAACCAAATTGCTTAATCTCATTTTCCAACCCTCATGGCTTTTCTGAATCGCCTCCAAATTCTGGCAATAATCAGGCGGATGACCTTCACACATACTGAGAGTGGCAAAAATACTACATAATCTCTTCATTGTCTCCACACTGAAAACTTGTCTATTGAAGAACTCAACATTGATCATATCTTCAAATTTATTCTTGATCATCTAAATATCCAGATCCTGAATTCCATCTTTTTTCATTGTATCAATGTTAAGTGATTGGAGGTCATCCTGAGCTTTTGTATTTATTTGTCCACAAGCTGCTAAAAGCTTCTCTTGCTCTATCAAAATTTGACTAGAATTCACAAGCTTCCATTCAACACTCTGAAACCACATACCAAATCTAGCCTCTTGAATACTTGAGAATCTGAGATATCCTTTTAAGAGATCAAGACATTGACATCTAATTGATTCATTTCCTAAAGATCTTTCATAATACCCTACCATATCACTTCTTCTCTCATTCTTTTTAACTCTTTTGTAATCTCTTCTAAAATTTTGTATTGTCAAAAACATCTTTAATCTTTTCAAGGAAGTTCAAAGCATCCACTTTCATCTAATCTACCCATCTTTTTGTTGCCTTCCCATACGATTGATTTTTTTGCACACCCTCTATGATTCCTTTCTCAATGATTCCTTCAGAAACACGAATTCCAAAAGCGGGGTCTGAATCTATGGGCAAGGCAGATGTATCCACAATAGACCTGAGATAAGAAGTCAAAACTTGTACCTGTTGTTTGAGTTGATCTTTCGCCTACTTTTCTTTTTTTGTCCTTTGAATCAACTTGGTTGCAGACACTTGAAAATTGTGAATGTCACCTACATATGTCGAAGGACCAAGATCCACTTTAGTGATATTAAAATCACTTTCATCAGCTTCATCCACATTTTTGTCTGAAATTGGCTAAGCCACTTCAATGCACATATTCCCTGAAGAAGAGTCAATTGCCAATCTATTCGTGACTTTAGTCTTTCTTGCTTTGGCAGGTCTTTGAATTAGATTAGCAATAGTATCAAACTTTGGAATCACTAATTGAGCAGAATTCCTCTTCTTTACAAAACTCTATTGCAACCATGAAGCAGTAGGAGCCTGAGAAGAACTTGGAATACTTGAGGCCAACGGATCAAAAGATGTCGGTGGATTGGGGACAACTGGAAAATCACTATCTCACGGAATCACATTGACATTCAAATGTTGGCCACTATAAGGAAGTGGGAAATGTGTACCATCTAGACAGGCCAAATAAAATGAGTCTTTCCCGCATACTTGTCTGATCTAGAATGGTCCTTTTCGTAAGGAATCAAATTTACAATGCATTTCGTTCAGTTCCCTTCGTTTATCCCACAATAAAACAAAATCACCAACCGTAAATTGTCTTGGTTTGGTCTTTGTGTCAAACAATTTCTTCACTCGAAGTTGATGTTCCTTGATTCTATCAACGACGAGCTTTTTTTCTTCTTCCATCTTGGTCAGGTACAAGATTCTCTTTTTCGCTGCATCCTTGAATTCATAATCTTCTAGTGCCTTTCGAAGATGTAGATAATGTACGTCACTAGAAGATTACAAATTCAAGGATGCAGTGGGAAAAGAGAATCTTGTACCTAACCAAGATGGAAGAAGAAAACTCGTCATTGATAGAATCAAGGAACATCAACTTCAAGTGAAGAAATTGTTTGACACAAAGACCAGAGCAAGACAATTTAATGTTGGTGATTTTGTTTTACTATCGGATAAACGAAGGGAACAAAAGGGAATGCACAGTAAATTCGATTCTTTATGGAAAGGACCATTCTAGATCAGACAAGTATGTGGGAAAGACTCATTTTATTTGGCCTATCTGGATGGTACACATATGCCACTTCCTTACAGTGGAAAGAATTTGAAGGTATATCATCAGTGAAACGGGTGTTCCCCATCTTTGTACATAAGTTATCTAGGAGTTTTTGGTTATGTTTCTTTTCTAGTTATTGCTTATACTTTAAAAAGCAAGCTTTTGCTCACATTGATAATGTACGTCATGAAGTTCAAATGGTGAATGAAGTGATTATGCAGTGATCACAAAGGTGAAAGTTCTTTATAGGCATATTGATCAAGTGGTGTCATCATAGTTCACAGATATGAAGTACAATTAACAAGGGTATGAGTTTAGGTCAGTTTTGAAAAGCACGCTTCCTGAAACCATAGACACAAAGCTAGGGCATGTCAACTTGCAAGATTTTTGGAAAACCATTGAGGAGGGAAAGAGATCACCTATGTCTCAGAGAGTATTTGAAAGTGGATTGGCTCATGTCGTTGGCTTCCCAATATCAGTTCAATGTTTAGACTTGGTTTTAGAATGCATGAAGGGTTACAATCCAGAAAGAAGGGAGATCAAGATAGTTGACGATAAGCTTCTAGCTAAGTTGGACAGTGTTTCAATCAAGATTGTTCTCAGGCTACCTCTTAAAGACCAATTTTTCAATATTGACAAAGAGATTGCAGAAGCAAATTTTGTTGAGAGGAAGGATGAATGTCTCAATACAATAGCGAGGAATTGGCTACTGAAAGGAGGAAAGTCTCAGTTGCCCAAGATTCTGCAAAGATCCATCTTCATCGATAAAGTTTCAAATATCATTGTTTTGCTTCGCAGATTAATGGGAAATGAAGATTCAAAGGATTTTAAAAAGTGGATGTTCTTGTTCATAACCATCATGTGCAAGAAATCAGTTCATTGATTGGGGGGGGATTATAAATGATAATTTTCATAATCAATTGACTTGCTTCGAAGAGAACCAAGACTTCTATATTACATCATATCTCTTCTATTCAATTGCTCACATGAAAACATGGCCAGGTCTTGACACCAAAGGAGTATTCGACAAGATCACTCAAATTTATGACTATTATACAGAGCTTCAATTGGATCAAAGTCGTAAATATTTCAGGAGGGTGAATGATGCATTCACTATGCTGACAATCAAGACACTTTAGGGGAATTTAGGACTATGGATTTCTCCGGAAGCAACTATTCTCATCAAGGAATATGACTATTGTTTCATCTAGTTTTCAAAGCTCACTTAAATTTGAGTAGGAGAATTTGAAGGATTTCCTTACAAATTGCCCAGATATGTGGATGATAAGCTCATCCTAATCGAACTCTGTAGGAAAATTAGAGCAATCACCAAAAAGTGCAAAGAGATGAGGAAGTCAAGGATTTCATTCCCTATTGGTATCAAGCATTATCAATGTAAATCTTCTTCTGATGCTCAAAACATTGAGTGATCAATAGTGAAGCTGAAAATGTACTTTTACTCTACAAGGACCCTATTTGATAGTAAAAACTATGTCAGAGACAACTTGGATTTTGGTCCAAGTTTTTATCATCTCCCCGACATTGAAGATTTTTGGGAAGATTGTGAAGATGATTATGAAGTTCACAAAAGAGATTGGATGAGGTTTACTTTGAAGTAGATCAAAGACTTCAGGTTTGAGTGGAATGTGGAAGGGATTGAAGATGATGAAACAGATTTAGTTGATTCCGTATACTTTGAAAAGATTCAAGTGCAACCTCTACCACCTATTGCTTGGGAAGAAGAAGTCAAATGCATTGAAGTCAGAATGGCTCATATCCTTAGAAGATTGGAAGATTGGGTTAGGCAAAAAGTCATCGAAGCCATAGCTACAAGACCTCCATGCAAAGATGATTCGTCAAGGAGAAAAAGTGACAAACAAGGAACTTCTTCTCTTTCCCAAGCTTTGTAGAAACCCTAGTTTCCCCTATTTTCCGAATCTGACAGTTTTCTGTGTCTTTTCTGACGTTTTTGGTTTTTTTGCAATTTTTGGGTTTTTGAGCAATAAATGAAATGGTACGATTTTGCTAGAAATTAATGATAAATTCTATAAAAATGCTAGGTGGCCAATATGCATAGGAAATACAAGATAGATTGAAGGCGTTTCATCTATTATTCATATGATCTCAATACAACATGGATCTGCTAACATGCAATAAAGAATACACTCTTTTTATGAGAGAAAAAACCTGGTAAACAGCAAGCTGTTGATGCACAATGAAGTACGGCTGAGTTGATTTCTCCCTTCTCCCTCCGTCTGGAAATCAAAGAATGCCCCAGTAGGTTAGGCGCCTGAGTGAGTGTAGATGAAAGACCAAAAATAAAGGCGTTTCCTTGTGACTGGAAAGTACGGCCTCTGAATGGTACGGCCTGTCAGAAGTACGGCTGCAGCAGCAATGAATGCAAGTGTACGGCTGTCTTCAAGTTTCTCCAGATCTCTCTAACAAAGGTGCGCCTGAATGAATGGATGTCTTCTGAATGCAAAAACTACTCTGAAACTCTGTAAACAAATATTCTCTGAAGATCAATGATTTCCTCTGAGTGAGAAAACCTCTGCTGGCAATAAATCAAGTGGTATTTCACACCCTCTGAATTGCTTCCGCTGGAGATGGCTCGTTCCCCAAGGAATTCGAACTTGAAACCCTAAAGTCTCTTGCTCAGATCAAGTTGATCAGTTTCTCAAAATCAATAATCACATAATGGCACAATTCCCAAGGCAAATGCACTATATGGCTCAAAAGTGCGATTTCCTTAATAATAGGGTTTTATTAAAATATTCACTTTTAATTCTTTTAATTCTTCCATAGTCTCTGTGAAATATTTTATAATAATTTAAATTGCCAAATTGGCCCCTTTCCTGATGATGGGCGACCCCTCAAATAAATCACTTAAGTTATAATTTAATATTATAACTTTATATTATAATCATCAAATAATTAATATTTAATTAATATAATTAAATATTAATATCTCCCACGTTATTCACCCGATGACTGTTCCGTCTGAAGCTGACGAACACTGAAGTGATTCTGAACGCTGCCAAAGCCATACTGCTAAAAATAGCAGGGGTCCCACGCCGACTGCCAGGAACTGCTAAAAATAGCAACTCTGCAAAAAGTCTCCGATCGAGCCCAAACGAAAGACTACTGATCAAACTCTGCTAACTGAAGCTGAGCCAAGCTCCGAAGTGACCCTCTATCCAGTCTATCAGCCTACGAGGGTCGTGTGATAGGCCAATCCTGTACTCCGAGAGATGTCACTGAGAAGGGGACATGACAAGCTTCTACTATGATCTCTATTTCTCAAAAAAGCATGCAAGGAGGTGGTGATGATGAAGATCCTTCTAAGAAGATTGATCTCAAAAGCACATGTGGAGATGCTTGAAAGATTAGAAATAAAAGATCAAAGCTAAAGGAGAGAACATTGAATCCCATATAGGAAGAGACTGAAGAGCAAGAGCAAATGGATCCTCAAACTTATCTTGGTGATGAAAATCAAAACACAAATGTTTCTCCTTCTATTCTCATTGTTTCTCCACACCACGATGAATCTAATGCTCCTCCTGTTATAGAACTTTCAGCCTTGCCGAATGTCAATGCGTTTCCGAGAGATACTTCTTTTCCAATTATCCCCAATCCACAGACATCTTTTAATCCATCGGCCTCAAGTATCCCAAGTTCTTCTCAAGCTCCTACTGCTTCATGGTTGCAATAGAGTTTAGCAAAGAAGAGGAATTCCACTCAGTTAGTAATTCCAAGTTTTGATACTATTGCTAATCTAATGTAGAGGCCTACCAAAGAAAGAAAGACTAAAGTCACACCGAGATTGGCAATTGACTCTTCTTCAAGGAATATGTGCATTGAAGTGGCTTAGCCAATTTCAGAAAAAAATGTGGATGAAGCTGATGAAAGTGATTTTAATATCACTAAAGTAGATCTTGGTCCTTCGACACATGCAAGTGACGTTCACAATTTTCAAGTGTCTACAACCAAGTTGATTCAAAGGACGGAAAAGGAAAAGCAGACGAAAGATCAGCTTAAACAATAGGTGCAAATTTTGACTTCTTATCTCAGGTCTATTGTGGATACATCTACCTTGCCCATAGACTCGGCCCCCAATTCTGCAATTCCTATTTCTAAAGAAATCATTGAGAAAGGAATCATAGAGGGTGTGCGAAAATATCAATCTTATGGGAAGGTAACAGAAAGATGGGCAGATCAGATGAAAGTGGATACTTTGAACTTCCTTGAAAAGATTAAAGAAGTTTTTGACAAGACAAAAGTTCAAAAGGAAGAGATCACAAAAGAGTTAAAAGGAATGAGAGAAGAAGTGATATGGCAAGGTATTATGAAACATCTTCAAGAAATGAATCAATTGGATGTCAATGTATTGATCGTTGAAAAGGTTATCTGAAGTATTGAAGAGGCTAGATTTGGTATGTGGTTTCAGAGTGTTGAATGGAAGCTTGTGACTTTTAGTCAAATTTTGATAGAGCAAGAGAATTTTTTAGCAGCTTGTGGACAAATAAATACAAAAGTTCGGGATGACCTTCAATCACTTAACATTGATACAATGTAAGAAGGTGGAATTCAGGATCTAGATATTCAGGTGATCAAGAATAAATTTGAAGATATGATTAATGTTGAGTTCTTCAATGTGGAGACAATGAAGAGATTATGTAGTATTTCTGCCACTCTCAATATGTGTGAAGATCATCCACCTAATTATTTCCAAAATTTGGAGGCAATTCAGAAAAGTCACGAGAGTTGGAAAATGAGATTAAGCAATGTGGTTGTTCCTGGGAATAAACTCTTGGCCCAGACTATCAAAATTTTCAGAATTTTCAAAGAAAAGTCTGTTGTACCCAAAACCAAAATTTTTGCTTCACTAAGGCATTTTGCTTAATTGAGTCTTAATCCTGTTAAAGTGTTGTCAAATGGTCGTTTTTGGGGTTTTTAAATATGGAGTTGGTGTCAGTGTCATGTCATCCTGTTACTGAAGTAATTTGAGAAAAATGAAAATTTGAACGAAAAACATCAAAATTTTCTATCTCTGGAGAAGGGAGCACATTCTCAAAAGGGCGCCCTATCTTTTAGGGGCCCAGATCCTGTTTTTAGGGTTTGTCACTTCCAGCAGACTTTTGTCCGGCATCACGTCAGCTTCGCAGAGAGCTATCAAGTTTGTCAAACGGACCTGTTTTGCTCGAGTTACGGAGGATACAGCGCAAAACGAGAGGGAGACGAGAATTGGCTAACACTGGTAAAAAGCGTAGCTTTTGAGAAAGGCGCCCATCTTTTTGAGGTGCCAGATGAAGGATTTTGACTGAATGCCATCCAAGATGTTTATCTCACTTTTGTTCAAGCTTCGCGACGCATCCATTAGTGGGTGAATCTGAGTTGCTGAAATCAATGAACCGGAGGTCAAACATAGGGTCAAATCTTAGTCAGAATATCGAAAGGGAAAAGCAAAAGAGCACATTTTGAGAAAGGCGCTTGAGCTTTTGAGATCTTTAATGCTTTCTTTTTGATGATTTCAGATATTCAATGTGTCCGTGTTACGCTCAACTTTCCGTTGCCTGTCTCCGTCAGATCAGAAGATGATTCAGCAGCTTGCAGTCAGGGTTTTAATGTTATTTTGGTCAGTTCCAGAAATGGCTAAGTCTGGTGGTAAAAGAGCAACTTTTGAAAAAGGCGCCCTTGATTTTCACCCTTCAGATGATGTTTTCTGGAAAAGTGTGCCTTTGCAGCTGTCGTGCAGAATGAGTTCAGCTCCGCAGTGAACCTGTGATCCAGTCCTGAAAGTTGGTAAATCAGAAGTTATGAAGGATTTTGTTTTTCCCTTCGTTCGAAATGCAGATGTCAAAATTTGACTAAGTCTGAGGAAAAGCGCAGCTTTTGAAAAAGGCGCTTGGATTTTTGGGCCTTCAGATGTCAGTTTTATGGTTTCCAGTCTCAAGATATCTTTTGATCAGTTCTTACTTAGCTCTGCAATGCACCTGTCACTAGTCAATTGGAGAAGTCGTCAACCATTGTCAGAGGATGAACAGAGGTCCCGGCAGAGGTTTTAGCTTAAATTTTCATGAAATTTGGCTAAGTCTGGAATTCGTCTTAAAAGTTCAAAGTTGGATTTTCGAAAGAGAGTTAAATGGACGCCTTAACTGGAGTTCTGACTACAGTTAGACTAAACGTTTTCTGGGTTGTCATCTTCAGTTCATATATTGGCATGTGGAGTGATCTTTCAGTTTGCATGTCGAGTTAACTAGTTTGCATGTTCAGTTAACTATCTTGCATGTTGAGTTAACTTGATTGCATGTCCACTTAACTGAAGATTATCAGTGAATGTCAACTGGAGTTCACATGCATGGCGAATTTGGTTGCAATTGTGAAGTTTTAGTGAAGATGGCGCTTCATTGAGTGTCAACTGAAGTTCTAAAAGGGACGGCATGAGTGATGAAGCATTAATTTGTGAAGTAAGGCGCATTTGAGTGTTAACTTCAGTTATGAAAAGGGTCGCCATATTTAGGTTTTAGTGATGAAGCATGAATTAGTGAAGCTACGCATTTTTCAAAGAGTGGAGACTTTAGTTCCAAAAGGGTTGTTATATTTAGATTTTATTGATTAAAGCATGTGAAGTTGGCGCATTCTTGAAGGCCAACTGAAGTCATGAAAGGGTCCCTATTTTTAGAATATTCATTGCATGAAATATGGCGAATTCTTTATGGCCAACTTTAGTTATCAAGAGGGGACGCTTGAGTTCAAGTTTGTGAATTTAAAGCAAGTGTGAAGGATGGCGAACTTAATATGAAGTGCTAACTGAAGTCAAAGTCATATGAAATTGTTAATTGAAGTCTTCAAAGGCAAACCTTAATGCATGGCGCTTTAATTAGCTTATATGAGTTCCAGTTAACTAAAATGAGGTCCAATTAGAAGCCAAGCGCACTTTTCATGGTTTCCTTGCCTAGTGCGAATTTTCAAAGATGAAAATCTATATATTTCAGCCATGGCGTCCATTATTTCATCATCTTTTGCTCTGAAGTTCATATTCTTCTTGAGCGACCAGCAAGCTAAAGGTGCTACAGGTGTCCGAATTCAGTGTTCTTCGAAGCAACGAGTTCAGAGGAAGGCGATTCTAGACTTTATTTTCTCTTTGCATGCAGGTTTCATCGAGTTTCAGAAAAGAGATTGGCGAATTCTTCAGAAGCAGAGCAAATAAAACTTTCTATCTTCTGTCTTATTTCTTCTATTTCTCATCTTAGGTACTTTCTTCGCATGTCAAAGAAATTCAACATATTTTCAGAATTTGGTCATCTGGGTTCGCATACTTCAGTATTTGCAGCAAAACCCACGTCTTAGATTTTTTCGAGAAAATTGCCCCGTAGCCTTCATTCTGAAGCTCTGTGCTTTTTTCCGAAGATTTCTTTGCATGTGGGCTAAAATCACATCTTTTTGAAAATAAAATCATTTGGGTTTGTTCAGAATTCCGTTATGCACAAAACCCATGTTCCAAATTTTCTCAAGAAAAATTGCCCCGGGAAGCTCTACAAACCCCTGCAGTTCTTGACTGAAGAATCTTTGCATGTCAAGCTAAACGACGTGTTTTCACAATTCTGACGTTGTGGGTTGTCTTAGGATCATTTTCCGGAACAAAACCCATGTCTCAGAATTTTTGGTGAAAATTATCCTCCGACAGGGTATTTTTAGTCTCACCAGGAGCCATTTTAGCTTTCCAGAGAAAGTTGTCAGAACATAGCCGTGTTCACAGTCAACGTGCAAGTTTTTCAGAAGGTAGTTCAACTAGACTGAATTCAAGACCAAATCGGTCTTAATTTAGGTTTTCATCAGAGCAGCTGACAATGAAGCATTAGGCTGCAAAAGAAACAGAGATCACTTCATTTACGGAGCCGCCAAAGTCACTCAGATCTTGTGCAATTATCTTCGTGAAAATGGTACCTACGCTGATCTCGAGGTTGTACAAACTGAGTTTCAGAAGCATGTTTATGATATCTTGATGGAGGTTCTGATCACATTTTCGTAATTTCAGAGTTTTAGGAAGGCGAAGTGTAAAGAATGGCATGCACACAATCCACGAAAGTGGCAGAAAAGAAGAGACGATTATTGTTTAGCAAGTCAAAGTGCCGGATGACAGAGATCGATGAGTTCTTGGTCGAAGTGTTAGACCGAGTTGACATGGAGATCTCGCCATTGAACCTGCAGCTTAATTTTCGAGGGTTGAGTCCTCGACAAAGAAGAACTCGACTTTCAGTCTTGAGTTTACTTGCTGACTTAACACATGCTTATCTCATCCTTGGAATTATCATCACAGGAGTTAGGGTTAGGGTTTCTAGTTAACTGAAGGTAGTGTCCAGCTTAACTTTGCTTTAAATAAGGAGGCATGCTTGCACATGGTCCATTTAGGTTATTTGTACCGGTTAAGATGGTAGCTTTCCAGTTAACATATAGTTTTACTTCATTAGGGTTTAATAATTAATCTTGCATGCATTTGCGAGACGTAGTTCACACAAGGTGATTTTAGGGTTCCCTACACCTTGATGTATATAAATAAGAGCTTTTGCTCATTTGTAATTAACTTTTGCACGAGAGAAATATATGCTGCGCCTACCTTGCCCTCAATATTGCTCTTTTTGTATCTGTTCATGTGTTTTTACTATTATGATGAATTGTTATGCCACATAGGGTTTCATGCAATTATAATGGTGAATTCTTTCTGTTTTGTGCATCTTTATCATTATGATCAATTGTTATGCCACATAGGGTTTCATGCGATTGTCATGGTAAATTCTTCCCATAGTTTAGATAAATCTGTTTTGTGCCTAATAAACTTGTTCAGATTGAGATGATAGTTGCGCTACCTTGCCCTCAAGTAGAGAATCTGCGCTTGGTTATCGTGTGTTGTCGTGAACAATAAACTAATTCGGATTGAGATGATAGATGCGCCACCTTGCCTTCAAGTAGAGAATCTGTGTTTAGTTTATCGTGTGATGTTGTTGCCAATAAACTTGTCTAGATTGAGCTGATAGATGCGCCACCTTGCCTTCAAGTTGAGAATCTATACTCGTTTATCGTCAGATAGTCAAACCTTGCTCCATTTCCTCATGCTCTGTTTTCTTGAGGAAACTGGATAGATTTAAAGTAGTTAGCTTAGTTGTAGTTAATGATCTGCGAAACCAGAAAATCCTTAGCTGCAACGTTCTTGGTTTTCTTAACCTTGTGCCTTTTCCAGCTGAGAACAAAAAGATAGGACTTACTTTTCTTTTCCACGCATTCCAGCACAACGAGGGAGCTTCCCCTCCTAATTTGAAGAGCACTCATTACGCAGTGTGCATAGCTGTCCGTACAAACCTGCACTCCAGAGGTGTTAGTTTTTACGCCAACAAAGTCTTCTCATCAGAAGCAACTGGCAGCACATAGTGTAGACACTAAAAATTGTCCTAGGCCTACAAACACTATTTTCTTCATCAATCTCCCCTTTCTTCCTTAAATAATTAAATAATTTTAATTATTTGATTATTGTCTAATGTCATATTTTTGCTATTAATTAAGTAATTTTAATTATTTAACTAATTCATTCCTTTCCTTGTATTTCTTCTTTTGATTAATTAAATAATTTTATTTATTTAATTATGTCACTAATGTCCCCTTTCCTCCACAAATTAAATAAATTTTATTTATTTAATTCTTAACATCTTTCTACTATAATTAAATAATTATTTCAATTATTTAATTAGTCATTAGCCTTTTCTCCCATAAATTAAATGTCTACTAATTTGTCGTTTTCTTCCACTTCTAAATTAAGTCATTATTTAATTGAAAAGTCAACTTTCCCTCTTCTTCTATAATTAAATAATTGTTTAAATTATTTAATTATCCACTTTCCCTCCCAAATTAAATAATTTTAGAATTATTTAGTTTCCTCCAACAACCTTTTTTCGTGTTTTTCTCTTTATCTGTTTCATTCTTTTCTCTTCACATCTGATTTAATTTCCACCCTTAATTGAATTATTTTATAATTTAATCTCAACCGTCCATCCTTATCTTTGCCCTAATTTAGCCCTAACCCTATTTCATACTACAACTCTCAATTTTGGCCATTGATTGACATGTCTTATTGGCTTTTAATCTCAGCCCTTCATTCCAATTTGACTTTCTATAAAAGACACCTATCATTGTCATTTCAACCCTACATCTTATGCTATTCAAGGCAAGTACATTCAAGGAGAAGTACAATCTTCAATATTTTGCTATCATTGTCATTTCAACCCTACATTTTATGCTATTCAAGGCAAGTACATTCAAGGAGACAAGTACAATCTTCAATATTTTGCTATCATTGTCATTAGGCTATTATTGCTTACTCAAATTTGAGGGCAATCAAGCATATTAAGAAAAATGGAGGACAATGGAGGTGAATCAACCATGGCATAGGTAATATTACTTTATGTTTTATGTTTCTATGTTGGATTGTGCTTCATTGTTGGTTTAGGGCTTTAGGGTTTTAGTTTTGATGATTTATGACCTTAACCTTGATTTTACCCTATTCTACACATAGGACTCCTACAAAGGGTACGAGAGATGACACAAACAAAGGAAAAGGAGATTCTCAATAACTCCAATTGCACATGTGTCTTTTAGGTTTCTAAGTGTTGAGTCACTTATTGTGTTTTAATGTTTATCTTTTTGTAAAAGTGACTTTAATATTTCGTAATTATAAAAGGTTAGAAAATAAGCCATTTTCACTGAAAAGTGAGAGATGTCTAACTTTAATAAAGTTATTTTATTTCTCTCAAACATTGTAAAAGGTTAGAAAATAAGTCGTTTTCACTGAAAAGTGAGAGATGTCTAACTTTAATAAAGTTATTTTATTTCTCTCAAACATTATAAAAGGTAGTTACCTAGGTAGTTTGTTGTACCCAAAATAAATTTTTGGCATTCTGTATAAATTGAGCTAAATCTTGTTAAAATGCCATGTAGAGTTTGTTTTAGGTCAAACCAATCATAGGATCTTGGTGGGTTTATGTCAAGGAACACGTGCAAAATTCTGAAAATTTGAAAATTAGGGTTTTTCACCCCTATTTTCAGGGAAACCCCCGAAAATAGGACCTTCCCAGAAATGATTGAAAATGATTTTGATAGGATTAAAAAGCTTCACGATCACATTGGTCAAGTCAGAATCATCAAAAGACACATTTTACTCTGGTGGGTCTATTTCTATTTTTCAGGAACAAAGTTAGGAGCTCCGCAGCCATTAATGGCAGATTGGCCAGTACCAGGTGCTGAAAGCTAAGCTTCAAAAGCTTCAATGATGCAACCATGGCAGAAAAGGTCTAAAATGATGTTGTTTGATGAAGGAGATTCCTGAAACCCAAAAAGGTCAAAATTTGACGTCAAAATTTGACGTCAAAATTTGACTAACTCTGGAAACGCTACGAAGGAGAGACTAGTTCACATGCTGAAAAGAGCCTTTTTCAAGCAGGGGCGCCCATGATCTTTAAGGGTCAAATGCAGTCTGTTAGATCATCCAAGGCAGTCATCCTCGGCATTTGCTTGCTGGCTCGACAACAAAACAAACATCTAGGTCATCCGATGAGTTGATCAGGAGCAATTGCTGACAAAGCGAAAAGAGGCAATTGAAGAAATATCAGGAAATGATTGTCAAAGGTGAAAATCAAAGGAAAAAGAGCCTTTTCAAAAGAAAGGCACCCTTCCTTTTGGACCTCTAGATGCTGACAAAAGACCAAAGGCCTCCCAGGACAATCTTCTCAGCCTGGGTAGATCTTAGCAACGCAACTGTAGGCACCGACATCTGACAGGGCAGTCAACAGATAATCAGGATCAAACTAGGCAACTTTTCTGATGAAAATAAATTTGCTAAAGGACAAAAGTGCCCTTTTCAAGGAAGGGCGCCCTTGAATAAAGGAACCCTAAAATGACTTCCAAGTTTTCCGACTGCAGTCATCCTGGACAAGACCAAGTTGGCTACCTAATGAAATATCAAGCGAAATCATCTGATTCTCCGATCAATGAGAAATCCAAATCAAAGCATGAGAGGTCATTTCAAAAGGCTGAAGAACGAAGATTAAAAATTCACTAAGGCACAAGCAAAAGCGCCCTTTCTTGGAAAAGGCGCCCTTTCTTTTGATGCCCTGAACTCAGCTTTTTACCATCACGCCTCCCAGGCACTTCTCTTTAGATTGGATCCAGCTCAGCAGTGAATGTGTCAGCAACATCTCAAGATCGACAGATCATGACAAATTCAGGATCAAACTGAGGTCATTCAAGAGAGAAAATAATAAAAAACTTGCAAGGGACGCCTAAAAGAAATCAAAGGTCAAGTTGTTGACTAAAGTCAAGATATTTTGAGTTAAACTTGGCTAAAACACTCCACGATCAGTGGAAATCACCTTTTTGAACTTCAGATCAAGCCAAAATCACTTTTGAGCATGAGTTAGGTCCCCAAACTTGTGGATCTAAGGCTTGAATCTATATATTCAAGGTGAAGGCGTCCTACTTCATTATTTCATTGCAAGTTAAGATTCAAGAACAGCCATAAGCTCTCAAGGACGCCATTGATAGATCTGGACAAGGTTTTCATCCGTTCTTCAATTTTTCTCGCAGATCTGAAGCAGAAGAAGATTGCTAATTTGAGGATTGGATTCAGAGACAGATTTTCTCAGGGAGTCAGATAAAAAAAAAAACTTCCAATCCATCTTTTGTCTACTTCTTCTCTTCTTGTCTTAGGTTTTCTTGCATGTCACACAAGGCAACAGGCTACATCAGATCAGATCAACTGGGTAGATTCAACATAATTTTCCAGTGAAACCCATCTCGTCAGATTTTCCAGAATCAGCAAACTTGCTGCCCCTATTTTTGGGGGTTTTTTCGAAAAAGTTTCAAAATCAAAATTTTGAGGAACTGGGCTTGTTCAGCATTGAAGCACAAACAAAACCCATGTGCCAGACTTATTCCGAAAAAATACTTCTCGGCAGGGCGCTATTTTCAAGGGTTTCCGGAGATTATCAAAACAAGGTCAAGCTTACAGTCAATCTTTAAATTTTTCAAGATGCAGTACTCCCAGGTACAATACGGGACCAAGACGGCCCTATTCCATGATTACTTGAAAACAGTTGACACAAATTTACATCAAGTAAATCCAGTAGTTGATTTGGAGCAGCTGGAAGGCATGAATCAGATCACATTGCAGAATATTGAAGAATCCGGGTTGCTACAGGCCGCATCCATTCCCATCACGTTAAAAAGCGTGGAGCTTGTAATCGCTTGTGTCAAGCATTACAATCCTACCACTAGAGAAATCAGAACAACAGATGGAAGAATTGTTTGCAGTCTAAAGCCTTAGGATATTGAAAGGTGTTTTGATATTCCATCATGTCCTAACAGCAAGGTCATATTTGTGACGGAATGCGAGAAGGAATTCAAGACAGCCAAAGACAAATGTCAAAAGGTAATAGCTGAAAAATGGCTAAAAGTGACAAAGGCAAGCTTTCCTAAGTTGGTGGGACGAGGAGAATGTAAAGATGAGTACGCAATGTTAATCACTCTACTCAATAGAATCACTGGAGAAGAGGATGGTCATCAATTCCAACCATGGATGTACTATGTCATTGCTAAAATCATTGGCAAAAGGGAACATTATGACTGGGCCACTCTGATTAGTGACACACTCCACCAACAGCTCACCGGGTATTTGGAAGCTCATAGGTTCCACATGTGCTCTTACCTGGTATACCTGATAGCCTTCCAAGGTGATTTCAGGATATTGAACAATGTGGGAACCTTAGGTGTGCAGAAGGTTCACGAACATTTTACACGTCTTGAGTTTACTCAAGCGGAGCAACACTTCAAGAGAACGAGTGATCACTTCATTATGCACACGGTACGTGAGCTAGACCATGAGATGCACGTGCGTATTTCACAAACAGCCAGAGAAGCAATGGCGGATTGGGCGGATTGGTTCTGTAACGACCCGAAATCTACGTAAAATAAAAATTTCTAATTTTTATAACTTTTAACCAAAGTAAACTAGTAAATAACATAGTAAAAAAAAAATTCTTTTCTTTTCAAAATAAAGTACAACATATAAATATGATTTCAAAGCTTTTCTCAATTAAATAACTTTAACTATTTCAAATGAATAACAGAGTATGAGAGTATAAGAACACATACATAGCTTTAATAGCTTTTGCACAAATAGAAGTAAGACGGTCCAGGTTCTTCCCTTTCAAATCTTGGTTCTTCGGTTGTCAGGTTGTGGAGGAGAAACATCACTCAGGTGCTTTTCCGCCAACCACGGACTAATAATGCGGTCCCCCGCACATTCATTTTTCACTGAATGGCCCTCCCTTCGTCGAAGAGTGTGGTTGAGTGACCAATTCCGTTAACCAACTGAGCATAGTGTCGTGTCCTACATTACTAGATTCTTGTATCTTACAATCCCAACCTGGTATGCACGTTTTGGATCACTGTGAACTGACAATGTAATCATCTTCCTAAACTAAGAGGATGTAGGTACATTACATTACTATGGCCATAGTATTTTGGTTCAGTAAACGACTGAGTAAGTCATCTATCACTTACACTACTCAGGGCCGATTTGCCTTTGGGCTACCTTACTCTATGCGTAGGCCATGTCCTTCAATGGGTTCAGTTTACCCCAGACTTCCTACCTCAAACAGTTTACTGGAAATGAGTCTATAAACAAGTGTTTACTATCCTATCTCCTGTTTCCGGATATCTTTATCCTAGGAGAGAAGCTTCCTAATGTTAACCTAATAACACAAGCTAGGATTACACTTAGTTTTGACGTCATTCCGTCCCTAGAAGTTAATACTTATTCTACGTACTCTCCATATACGGAGATCATACAATTTTGTAACTTCAATTAAATGCATAAACTTTCAGCACTATAAAACAATCATCACACACACAAGAGACAATCTTTTTAGCACAATGCATTTAAAGCTAAATTGATTTTAAACCCTTTAATCAAATTGAATCC
>VDFB02296180.1:0-23880 GCA_007258455.2 Sequoia sempervirens
AACCTCCAAAATGATTAATTGGGTTTCTACTAAAACTATAGTTGTGATTAACGCAAATTAAGCCAAAAAAATAAAAATGAACCTCAAGAAAGATGTCTCTCCAACAAATATTTTCGAGCAGTAAGAGTAAAAGTAACTGAGTGTGCAAAGCTTGAAATTAATATGAACAAGAACAAAGACTTTACATTCCTATCTAATGCATTAATCGATATTAAACATGGATTCAAAGATAATATTCTCATATTTCAATCGAATGATCAATTGGGTTTTTGCTAAAATTGTAGTTGTGATTAACACAAATTAAGCCAAAAAAGTAAAAATCCCACCTCAAGAAAGATGTTGCTCTAGCAAAGATTTCGACAATAAGAGTAAAAGTAATTGAGCATCCAAAGTTTGAAGTTAATATGAACAAAAAAAAAGAATTTACATTCCTATCTCATGCATTAATCTGTATTAAACAAGGATTCCAAGATGTTAGAATTGGCTATGGATGCCAAGATCTATGGACCAAATGGAAAGCACAAATAAGAGAGAATATGATATGAGAAGAATAAACTGTATTCAATATCAATGATATGATTGTTGATGTACAAATGAGAGAAACCCCTTGGTTATATAGCCAAGGTGAGATGCAAGGTCATAGGATTATGACAAGTGTCTTAATCATATGGCATGAGAAAAATAATCACACTTACCTAGGTTCACATGTAGTAGTTGTCAAAGGATAAGATAACAACTAATGACAACTAACATATTCTAGAAATATTCCTTCCTATGACCTAAGTAAACTTAACATGTGTAAATAATTCCCCTAGTAATGAATTAACTAGGTACAAGACTTTATTTACACCAACAAAAGATAATAGTATCATATTTCAATTGAATGATCAATCATGTTTCTACTAAAACTATAGCTGTGATTAATGCAAATTAAGCCCAAAAGATAAAAATCCCACCTCAAGAAATATGTCACTGTAGTAAATATTTTCATGGTAAGAGTAAAAGTAATTGAGCACCCAAAGCTTGAAGTTAATATGAACAAAAATAAATACTTTACATTCCTATCTAATGCATTAGTCAATATGAACAGAAACAAAGACTTTATATTCTTAGATTTCAATTAAATGATCAATTGGGTTTATGCTAAAACTGTAGTTGTTATTAACACAAATTAAAATGGTGGGCACCAAAATGTTAATGTCAAATCTGCACTATGCTCAAACATGGACAAATATGAGAATATTAGACATTTTTTAAATAAGTCAAATAAAGCATTCCCCATGAAATTTTTGAGCATTCAAATTAGATGAGAACATTATCAAGCTATCATGAAACAACAAGCAAATGAATATGAAATATTATTCTAAACTACTCAAACCATCATCCCATGGGGGGATTGGTGCCACTTTGATGTGGAAAGTGGCTTTCCCAATCCCTTGTGATAATCTCTTGATCCCTTGATATGAAGATGACTTTGATGCAAACAAATGGTGAAATCCAAGCTAAAATGACATGAAAAAGCAAGTGATTGAGCAATGAAATTAGTAGAGTAACAATACTTCAAGTTGTGGATCCATTTCAAGTAGAAGAGGCCTCTACTTATAGGAGTTAAGGGTTGAAGAATGGATGAATTTGGTGAATGTGCCAGGACTAAGATGAGAGCCAATAGTATTGTGACACTTGTCACAAGGCTAATGAAAGCCATGGGGATGTGTGGAGCACATTTTAAAAGATGTGAAGAATTTAAGGAATGTAGGTGGATTTGTAAGAGGATGTAAGGGAATTGAATGAATATGGTTGAAATGTAAGAGAGACAAAATGACATGTAAGAGGCAATTTAAGGAAAACATGGCTCTTGTAAGAGTATTTAAGAACTTTGTGAGAGGTTTAAAAGCTATTTCAAGGGAGATTTATGAATGGGTAGTTCAAGGGAATACTCCTAGGAATATGAAATTGTGAGGAAAATATGCTATTTAGTTAATTAAAAGAAATGATTTTCATGTGCAAGTTGGTTGGTTGATCATGGGTTTAGCTGACTAAGGTTGATTCAAAAGCTAGAGAAATGGGTAATGAGGATTAGGGGAAGATTAGAGTTAATTAATTCATAATTAAATCAATTCAAGTGGGTTAGGGGATTTATGAAATTTGAATTAAATAATTTGATTTATTTATTTATGAAATTTGAATTAAATAATTTGAATATTTCAAGTTTGCACATGGTTGCTACATATTCAATTTTATGGCATTCAGTTGTTTTGGACAATGCAGTTGATTTAGTTTATATAATTGTACTAATCATTCAAACTTGTGTGTAGCACTTGGAGCATTGATCACATTTGCATACATACTCTGGCATATACTTTGTCAAGGTATACATTTGTAGGTTCAGGTTGATTATGCATATTTCTATTACATATCTCATGGCATTTTTTGACTTGGCAATATCATTATGTCAATGGTTTCTACATGGGAATTATAAGGTAACTTTGATGATCAATGTTAAATTTTTCATAAACATCTTGTATGGTCATTTAGTGTGACTTATATTATAAGCCTAAGTTGATTTCTTGAAATTCGGTCTATGTTTATTTGGTCGATATCCTCCACATTTTGCATATGATATTGCATCATCATTTGTCTAAACACTTTACATGGTAATGACCTTGTAAAAAAACACGGTTTCAGGATTTTTATATGCATAATGTTTTGGTTGCATGGTCAACATTTGCAATGTGCTAAAGCACATGTTGTAATCGGGTTTCTTTGTGGGACAACTTAAGTTGTTATGAATTTTCCTTAAGGTATATGATAATGACTTTGGTATTGGGCTTATATGTTTTCATGTTTTGAGAAATACAATGGAAAGGCATTGATTGTTTGTAACATCATTTGATATAGTTTGGGCCGGGCATACTATATTGCAATGGTTATAATGCTAATGTTTCAAGTGAAATCCATTACATGGCTATTGGCTAGCATTATATCTGTGATCACATCCTTGCTTGTTGACCACATCATATTATATTTCATATCACTCATATGTATCAGTCGTATTACATCGAGTATTCTTCATTCATCTAGCTTACCATGTTATTATTTGTATCAGCCACATCACATTACACTTACAAGGAGTTGACTTTGTATTGTCACGACAGTAACATTTGTTGTCAAGTTCTATCGATAGCCATCATTATGTTTTGTTAATCATGCTATCAAACTTCAAGTGATTATTTTTATTTGATTAGAATCCTTTCGGATTTGAAACATTATCAAAAATTGAAAAGGAATCCAATAGTCTTTGCTTTGGGGTATGTACACTGGGATCATCATGGAAAAAATAGGCCCTTAAGTGGCAAAAAATTCAAAAAAATTAGAGTTAGGCAACTTGAAGTAAAATTTGGATAAGTTATCTATATTATTTCAAAAATATGTAAGAATAGAATTTGTAGAAAACTGAATGTAATTTCTAAAAGTTACTAGGTTTATTTAAAAAAAAAAAATCTATTTGATAAAAAATTGAAATTTCAATGGAGTGGTTCTTAAAATTTAGGGAAAAAATAAGTATGTGTCTGTTTGACCACCCTAACCACAGTAAAATGATAATATTTTTTTTATAATATTCAGATATAAGTAGAGGACTCATGTCCCTCGATGTGATGCATATTTTTCTGTAAATTTTTTCCAAGTAAATAATTAATTATGAATTTTTATTACAACTTTTAAAAAATAAAAAATTGTATGCTCCAAACTTCACCTTAACTTGGTCAAAACTTCATGAAATTCATTTTTTTTTTTAATCCTATAGTATGCGAAGCATAGAATGTGATGCATCTTTCAGATTCAAAAAATGTGATACCGTTTGAAAGTTATAAATGTTTTTCAATCAACCTATCAATCAAGACTTTACTTGTAATTCAAATAGAAAATACATAATAATTATTTATTAAATTCATAGTAAACCATAATTTATATTGGTGGAAAGCTAAGAATCTCCTTTAAAAACCCTTTTCATTTCATCAATTTTAGGTTAAAAAAAGTCGTCAGCCACATACCTTACAAAAACCCATAATATCGCCACTTTTTGGCCCATCATGATCCTGCACATACCCTTTGAAAGGAGTTAGGGAAAAGTCATTATGTTTGTTTTTCATCTATAGAGGTATTACAGTACCACCATAGAGAATATGAAGCTTTAGTTTCCAGTTGGTTTTTGAGTTGAAAGATGGATGAGCTTTAGTGAGACCATTATGAAGGTTTTACGCAGCCAGTTGATAATGTTTTGGCCACCATGATAGGTATTTGGCTTCCAGTCTAGAAAATCTTGCATCAGTTTTAAGCAACCAATTTTGTGGTTAAGAAACTTGTTGAAGATTAGTAAATTTGTTGAAGATTAGTTTCAATTTCCATTAACTCGAGTTTATACTCAAGGGTTTCATAATTATAGTGGCATTCTTCAAAATTTCATTGGTTATTAATCAAACCCATTATGGGAATCATGATTTAACTACATTATTTACCAGTTTATCAAAACTCTGGTTATTGTGGATATGAGTTTTTGAGAAAGATAACCGTTTTATGTTCATTGTATAAATATATGGCTCAAATCCATGACTCAAAAGAGAGAGAAGAGAAGATAAGAGAAGAGGAGATATAAAACCAAATAGAGTATTGTTGAAAAATGGATGAGGGTTTATTATTTTCATATCATTTTGTATTTAAAAGAGAAAAGAGGGTTTATATTGTATATGTCTTTGGTTGTATTTCAGAGATTACATTGAGTTTTTCAGTGAGAGTATTTGTATTGTCATATACAAATACATTTTGTAGTGGGAATTATTGAAAATATTATTCTTGTATCCTATTGTGATTTTGTGACTACAAATGATCAGTGCAGTTATAAGGTCCCAACAGGTTGCATTATCATGAGATTTTGTTTCAAAAGAAGTTGGTGCTTCTAACTTGAAGTGGGTGCTTCAATTTGTTATTGGAGTTGGTACTCCACATTGCTATTGGAGTTGGTGCTCCACACTATTACTAAGTTGGTGCTCTAAAAATCATTGTAATAAGTTTGGAATTAAGTCTATAAGACATTTTGGAGTGGTTTTTCTACCTCGAGAGGGTTTTCCACTCAGAAAATTTTTGTATCTCTTTTGTGTGGTTTGTGTCTATCTTGCATAATCTTTCTTTTAGTCATTTATGTTGAGTTGGTTCATGCAATTTTCTAATAGTTTATCATTGTTCAAATTTTCCTAAAAGTTCAAGGTTCAGAACTTTGTTAATGTGCAAAGTTTGAACGTTAAATTTTGTCATCAAAATGTTTGGTATACTTGCAAAAGAAAGCATCAAAAAGTTGTTCATTCAGTATTATATGAACAATATACACCATGCTTTGACATGAGTTGTTAGGTATTCATGTTGTATTTGATGAATTCATTATTCCAATGATTCAAAATTCAGTGTTTACTTTACATTTATAAGGTCACCGTTGTTCAAGATAAAAAAGGGGCTTAAATATGCATTTCATGTCATAAATTTTTTTAAATATATTACTCTGATTCACCCCCCCCTCTCAGAGTAATTCCACTTCCAACAAAATAATTTAGTAGAAATTGATTAATTTAACTAAATGATAAAGAATATTTAATTAATTGACTGTTAGTGCATAAATGATTTAGGAGGAAGTGATGTTAATTAATCAGAATCAAATGATTGGACTATTTGAGTGTCTACAAAAAAATTAGGTTGTTATGAAGATAAACTCAGAATAAAACCCAATAAAGTGAATTTAATCTAAAATGGAGAAGGGAAAAGTTCCTCAAACCCAATATAGTCAATTTAACCTATACTGGAGAAGACAGGAGCAATTCCTCAAATAAGACAAGTGCTATATGTAACTCGAGCTACCAATTATGCCATTGCAAATAAAGCATGAATGATTGACATATCAAGGAAATTGGGCTTCCAACTTATGCATATTCCAAATTGTTGTAGAATAATTGTGCTAAATATATGGATCAGTTTTGAGAGAGTGGTGAACAAAATTTGCAATGTAGGTTCTTTCTATATTTGAGCTCCACAAGATGTGAAACTTTCTATTTCCAAGAATACCTCTAAGAGTATAGATTCTTAAATCATTCCACAACTTCGTATGCCACAACAATAAAAATCAAATAATCTAAGAGAGAAATGGACATTTTGTGTACCTTGATCTACCCTTTTCAAATTTGGGTGAGAGTTCCAAAGTCCAACATAAGCGAGTTAGGAAAATATATTGTGTAATGTCTACTTCTGTAGGCTTAGCAACAACATAACTATTGTAGTTGACCAGTGAGAACAACCACCATAATTTCACTTGATTGAGCAAAGAAAACATTAGATCATTAGAACCAACACCAAAGCTCGTCCTTGGATTTAACAGAGCTTCAAGTGTTTAAGGCACACAATTGTGAAGGGTTAAAATATTTGGTGTGGCGTTTGTGTTTGTTTACCTCTTGTGATTTTTTCTTGCCTCCTATGACTTCTGCCTGCAAATTGCACTAGGCCCGACACTCAAGTCATGTATGTTTCTATGTATGGCTTTATGTGTTTTTTATGTACATAGGTGCATTTTGTCCAGAGATTAGCCACATCCTTTATCTGATGCTAATATTGTGGCAATCTTCTTGAGTTAATTTTATTTTAAGCTATAGTTCAATTCTTTTATGAGATATCAAGTGGTCCCATAGATAACACTTAGGTAAATGTTAATACTACGAAGGTTACCAAGTAATAGCGATTGTTTTCTTGTTTGCAAGTTTGTGGTGGCTGGAAGTGATCACCATAGACCACGGCTAGTTACTTGCTATTTAATTTATCTCAACAACTATATCCTATGATTAATATGGTTTAGAATTAGAAAATGAAAATTCTCTTATATTCCTATTGGTATAAGTGACTGCATTCACCTTTGTTCAAGTATTTTTTGCATACGACAAATTCATCAACAAAAAATTCACTGCCAACAATTCACTGCGAGGAAAATTCATTGCATTAATATGTTGTAATATATATTTCAAATACTTTGAAATTTTTAATGTAGTTAATATTCAAGGCCATGAATTGCTAGTGGTGAATTTTACTTGAGGTGAATTTGTCCTAGCGGTGAATTTTCCCATGATGAATTATTGACGGTGAATTTTTCGTCGGTGAATTGCTGGCAGTGAATTTTCCTAGAGTTGTATTTTTTGTTGAAAATGGAGGTAATTATGTAGCCTAAAAATTTGTAAAAATATGAGATTGTAGGTCTAATTAAGTTTTCTTTTTTACAAATTCTTTGTGCATGATTATCTATTTAGATCAATTTTACCAATTGTAAAAGTAGACAAAAGATTGTAGAAGAATGAGACAAGAAGATAGAAGTGACACAACATATACATGGAGAAACCCTTTCGGGAAAAAAATCCACCACTAGAATCAATATTTCTTCTATTATTTAACCTTAGAATAAGATTACAATAATACTATATCAATCCTTGATTGATATGCTTCTTTTTCCTTCAACAATTCTTCTTCACAACCTACAATAAACTCTAATAAAAATCTATTCAACTTATTGCAATTAATAGACAATAATGAGCATTAAAAACTCCAAATAATTTTCAATTACAAGAGCACAAGCCTCTTCTCAAAAACCTATGCCTATTTTGTGCAAGTAGAGATTCATCATGTTTCATCGTTGGTCAAGAAAATATCTTCCAAGCTTCTCCTCAAAGTTGGTGCCCAAGAATGGGCCCACTTAACTCAGCCTTGTAAATATCTTGTCATGTGAAAGCTGTTAACTCCAAGATGCCAAGTTGGTTGCCCAAGGTGGGTCCAAGTCAATCTTTGACAACTAAAACATATCTCTCCATGAATTCATGCAAACATTATGCATGATTGATCATCCCCACTTAACTGAATGTATCACCTGTTATCTGTCATGTAACTCAAGTCAACTAAAGTCAACTAACAACTAAAACTAACTACATGCAACTAAAGATAACTGAATCATAACTGAACCAAACTGAACTGAACTCCATCTTTACACGCATTACTAAAGTGTTATCATTCCTCCAGACAGTTAACTTAAGTAAGGTGGGTTTCACCTTCCATGTGGGTGCTTCATGTGCTCCTATTTTGTAGGAGCTCTTCTTGGGCATCCCCACATGTTCCTATCATTTAGAAATAATTACAAATGTCAATTTACATGTTGATTTCATTCAAATTTAATCTCTTTCTAATCCTAGTGTTGGGGAACACTTTCCAAAGACTAAGGAGATACATGAAATATGTTTAGGATTGCAATTAAATGGCATCCTATTCCCAACATTCTCCCACTTGACATTATACATTGCAATTTTTATAAACAAGGAATCATTATTATAAATCAAGTACAGAACTCAAGGCCAATGACCTTCTTGCACCAAGATAACTTATCTATAGGAACTAGTTTCGTAAGATAATCTACAACATTGATCAAAGTGTCAACTTTCTCAATCAATACTGACCCACTCTCAACCATTTCTCGGATGAATTCATATTGAACATCAACATGCTTAGTACAAGAATGATACATGGGATTTTTGGCTAAACAAATAACACTTTGACTATCACATTCAAGTTTAATTTTCTTTCAATTAAAACCAATACCTTTTCCAAGTCTTTGTAACCAAACTACCTCTTGAGAGGCATGTGTAGCAACCATCTACTCTACCTTTTTGGTGGAAAAAGCAACCGTGGGCTGCCTCTTACTCATCCAACTAACTGTAGCTCCAAACAAAGTAAACACATAGCCACTTGTCAACCTTCAACTGCCTAGGTCTCCTGCCCAATCTGAATCAACAAAACCCTATATCTCCAATGATCTGTGCATAATATCAATATCATTAGCACCATGATAAAACAAATAGTAATTAGAAGTACCTTATAAATATCTAAACACCCTCTTAAGTAACATAAGTTGTTCTTTATCAGGGTTAGACATATTTACCTACTTATAACTCCCACTGCTTGGGCTATATCTGGTCTTGTACAGACCATTGCATACATTAAACTACCAACTACACTAGCACATGGAATTTTAGACATTTCCTCATGATCAAAATCAGATTTAGGACTCGTGTCTAAACTTAAATTCATGAAAATTGGTAAAGGAATATTAATTGGTTTACTTTCCTGCATGTTAAACCATTTCAAAATAGTATCAACATAGTTTCTTTGACTTAAGCAAATCTTTTTGTTACCTCTATCTTTGTTGATCTCCATACCAAGGATATATTTTGAAAACCCTAGATCTTTCATCTCAAATGTATTAGAGTTGTGCTTTCAATTCTCTGATCATTACCTTGTTGTTACCAGTAAAAAACATGTCATCAACATATAAGATAATAATTAAAAGTTGATCGTCAATAACTTTTATGTAAACATAATGATCTTTCTCACTCCTAACATAACCAATTTTTAACAAAAGCATCAAACTTCTGGTACCACATTCTTGGTGACTGTTTCAATCCATATAAAGATCTCTTTAATCTGCAAACCAATTCTTCTTTTCCTTTTGCAACAAAACCATCAAGTTTCCTCATATAAATCTCCTCATCAAGATTCCCATGTAAAAAAACAATTTTCACATCCATTTGCTCTATCTCAAAATCATGAGTAGTAGCAATAGATAAAAAGAATCTAATATAAGTTAATTTAGCAACAAGAGAGAAGATTTCATTAAAGTCAACTCCCTCTCTCTGGGAGTAGACCTTGGCTACTAATGTAGCCTTGTAACTTTTGAGATTACCATCTACTCAAAATTTCTTTTTAAAGATCCATTTACATCCAATGGCCTTTCTTCCTTTGGGAAAACTCTCAAGATCCCATGTGTCACAAGTATCCAAGGATTTCATTTACTCATGCATAGCTTGTCACTAAAGCTTGTTCTCATCTAAGGAAAAAGCTTCTCTATAAGATCTAGGTTCATCATTAGTACTCATCAAAGAAAATATACAACATAAATCAGGTGGGCTATACCAATCAACATGATTTCATTGTCTTGTGGATCTTCTCAACCAGGTTTCTTCTTGTTCCTCAATATGCTCATCATGAGCATCTATCTCATAAGAACTTTGTGAACTCTCCTCATCCAATCCATCCAAATGTTCTTCAACATGTGTGTCTTCATGCTTCTCAGTATTTATCTCAAAATACACTATTCAAGAATTATCCTTCTCCTTTGGTTGTTCTTCTCCTGAATAAGCTCTAAATTCCCTGAAAATCATATCTCTAGATAAAGTAATTTTTTGGGTTAGAAGACTCCAAAGCTTGTAACCCTTTACATTTTCACCATAACCTATGAATATGCATTTATGTGCTTTTGGATCCAACTTAGATCACTTTTCGTTAGGCACATGAACAAAATCCTCACAACCAAATATCCTTAAATGTGAAACACTAGGTTTCCTACCTTACCACATTTCATAAGGAGTTTCATATTCAATAGATGAATTAGGGGATCTATTGATTAAATAACAAGAAGTACTTACAGCCTTGCCCCAAAGACACCGATATAGCTTAGTACTGCTTGACATACTCCTAGCTCTTCCCATTAAGGTTCACTTCATCCTATTTGCTACTCAACATAGACATTGATCTAGCTTAGCACTACTTGACATACTCCTGGCTCTTTCCATTAAGGTTCGGTTCATCCTTTCTGCTACTCCATTTTTTTGAGGTGTATATGGAGTAGTTTTTTGTCTCACAATTTTTTCATGCTTACAATAATCATCAAATTCCCTAGAACAATATTCTCCACCATTATCTGATCTCAAAACTTGTATCTTATGATCTAATTGTTTCTCAACCAACGCCTTAAATTCTTTAAACTTATTAAACACATCATATTTTTTATGCATAAAATAGATCCGGGTGTATCTTCAGACATCATCTATAAATGTGACATAATATCTAGATTTTCCAATAGAGTCAATATCCATAGGGCCCATTACATTCGAATTAATAATCTCTAATAATATTTTATCTTTATTTGTTCCATTAGGAAATGGAGATCTAGATTGCTTTCCAAACACACAATGCTCACAAAAATCATTTTTTCCAATATTATAATCAGGAATACCGTCAACCAATTTCTTATTAAGAATGGTCCTAAGACATTTTTCAGCAATGTGGCCCAACCTATGATTCCACAACATACATGTATTTTCAGCTTCAGTTACATTGTCTAATTTACTCAAATTGGAGGCATTAAGCTTAAACAGATTCCCAACCCGAGATCCTTTAGCAACCACCATATTCCTTTTCACCAATTTGCAACCACCTTTGTCAAATGTCACATGCATTCCAAAATCATTGAACTTAGATACAAAAAGTAGATTTCTAGCAAGTCCTGAAATATGTAAAACATCATTAAGGGTGTTAACCATACCATCAGTTAAACACAACTTTACCTCTCCTTTGCCCTCAACCTTTGTTGTGCTATTATCTCCAAAGAAGACATTCCCTCCATCATATGCAATATACTTAGTGAACCACTCCTACTTAGGAGTCATATGATAGGAGCAACCTAAATCAATAAGCCAAGAGTTATCACAAACAATATTAGATGAAATGACCAATGCATCATTATTATCATTTGAGGATTTCTCTGTAGAAGCATCATAACTCTTTTTATTGCTCCTACAATCCGTCTTTATATGTCCAAGTTTTTCACAATTCCAACACTTTACCTTACTCTTACTAGGTGTTTTAGACCGTCCTTTGGACTTACCCTTTCCTTTATTGACTCCCTTAGGTTCTTTTACTTAGGCCTACCTCTTACAAACAAGGCATCTTAGGAACTAGTTTTAGACTTCCTCCTCATCTCCTCTGATAGGAGAGTAGGAATTTTATTGTTCATCTTAGGATCTGTGCCACCACCACTGATAGCAACAATTTGATTTTCCCAAGGTTCTAGTAAAGAAAAAAGTAAAAAAATGCATTTATCTTCATCTTCTAGCTTTACATCTACAGATGCTAATTGGATTACAATCAAATTAAAAGCATTTAAATGATGTGCAATAGAATCACCATCTTTCATCTTTAAAGAATATGATTGTCTTTTCAGATACAACTTATTAATAAGACTTTTGGTTTGATAGATATCACCTATCCTCTTCCACGGTTTATATGCAATAGTTTCATTTGAAACATTCAAGAGAACAACATCCACAAGACATAACCTTAATAGGGTAAAATCACAAAGTCATGTCACACTTTCTAAAGAAAATAGCCAACACTAATCCACTTTTTAAAATTGAATCACTAAAAAATGATATATATGTTTTGAATTTTGAAATGATGTAAAGTAGTAAAATATGTATTTTTTAGTATATTTTATGTTTGTATTTAAAAAAAAAACAAAAATATTTTAAACTAGTTTTTAATAAATTAACACTATAATTTTGTTGTTGATAAAATTCTGAAAAATGAAGTTGCATGAGACATCAACCTTTTTATAATAATTTTTTTCTTTCAATCTTTTTGTGTGTATTTGTAACTTGAAACTTTAGTGCATGGATATATTTTTTCTAATTTTGATAAATATATATTTTTAAATAAATATTAAAATGTAAGTGAATCAAAAACTAGTTATTTCCATGGGATGTCAACTTTCATATTGAATATTTATCTAAAATGGAAAAAAAAACTATACCATCTTGAAATAGATTATTTTATCTAGTGCATTATATTTTTTTCAATTTTTTTTATAAGTTTTAGTATTTTTCCTTGGCATGGTAATCAACCTAATATTTTATGCTAATAACCTACTTTTAGTACAAATAAAATATAAAATATAAATAATAATTAAACAATTAAAATAATTATATTTTTGAAAACTACACTTATGGATCTACAAAAGGGTATTTTTATATTTTTAAAAAAGTGTTATTTACATTAGTAGGAGTTATTGAAACTTCAAGTTCTCTAAATTTTTTTTTTTTTGGTAAATTGGACTCAAAGTGGTGCTCCATACATTTTTAGCTAACAATCTTAGTTGAAAAAGTTGTAGAAGTATTTAACTTAGCTAGAATGAATCTTACTAGATCATATGCTTGACCAAAATTAATTTTTAGTTAGTAATACTTAAATTTAGTTGTGCCAATAAGTTGGTTGAAAGTGTAACACAACTTTATGCTTTTTATACTTATGGTCCCTCTTTCCTTCTTATAAAGATTAGCCCAAACCTCATCTAACATCGTTGTAGGTGTCTGTCTCATTACAAATAGGTAACCATCGATCTCTCTCTTCAAGGAGATCCTTCATTTTAGTTTCCACATCTCATAACTAGATCCATTGAATCTTTCAATATCTAAATGAGAATTAGAACTCATTGTAACACAATTCTTTTACAAATCAACAATAATACAATTGTAAAAGCTCCCAGTATAGCCAAAAAACCTTCCAACTTTTAAGAGAAAGGTGTCCCAAACTCTAGCCAACAATTAGTTCTAATACCAAATGTTGAAAATGGAGGTAATTATGTAGCTTAAAACTTTGTAAAACTATGAGATTGTAGGTCTAATTAAGTGTTCTTTGTTACAAATTCTTTGTGTACATATGATTATCTATTTAGATCAATTTTACCAATTGTAAAAGTAGACTGAAGATTTTAGAAGAATGAGACAAGAAGATAAAAGTGACACAAAATATACGTGGAGAAAAGCTTTCAGGAGAAAACTCCACCACCAAAATCAATAGTGCTTGTATTATTTAACCTTAGAAAAAAATTACAATAATACTGTATCAATCCTTCACTAATACGCTTATCTTTCCTTCAACAATTCTTCTTCACAACCTGCAATAACTCTAATAAAATCCTCTTCAACTTGCTACAATTAATACACAATAATGAGCATGGAAAACTCCAAAGAATTGTCAATTACAAGAGCACAAGCCTCCTCTCAAAAACCTTTTCCTATTTTGTGAAAGTAGAGTTTCATCGTGTAACATGAAGTCAAAACCAATATCTCCTCAATTTAGGTGCCCTAAACTGAACTCTTGATTGATCATTGGTCAAGAAAATATCTTCCAAGCTTCTCCTCAAAGTTGGTGCCCAAGAATGGGCCCACTTAACTCAACCTTGCAAATATCTTCTCATGCAAAAGGTGTTAACTCCAAGATGCCAACTTGGGTTCCCAAGGTGGGTCTAGGTCAATCTTTGTTAACTGAAACATATCTCTCCATCAATTCATGCAAACATTATGCATGATTGATCATCCCCACTTAATTGAATGTATCTCTTGTTATCTATCATGCAACTCAAGTCATTAGCATGCAACTCAAGTCAACTAAAGTCAACTAGCATACAACTCAAACTAACTACATGCAACTGAAGATAATTGAACCATAACTAAATTAAACTAAACTCTACTCACGTAAATATCAATCCCTAACTTGTAGGATCTTTACACACATTACTGAAGTGTTAGCATTTCTCCAAATAGTTAACTTAAGCAAGGTGGGTTCCACCTTCCATGTGGGTGCCCCATGTACTCCTATTTTGTAGGAGATCTTCTTAGGCATCCCCACATGTTCCTATCATTTAGAAATAATTAAAAATGTCAATTTACATGTTCATTTCATTTGAATTTAATCTCTTTCTAATCCTAGTGCTGGGGAACACTTTCCAAGGACTTAGGAGATACATGAAATATGTTTAGGATTGCAATTAAATGGCATCCTATTCCAAATATTTTTCATTTTAAAATACAATGTACATGTGTTGCATATAAGCTACATTTATTAATGATTTGTGTATAGAAATATCTAATTTCGTGGAGATAAAAACCCACCACAACCATAACAGTCGAATTTCCCTTATGAGTTTTCTGAGAATGAAATTGTGAATAATGAAAGAGTATTATTTGGTTGAGGTCATTTAGAAACAATGCAGGCCGCAACCGATCCTTATGCATCTTTATCTTTAAGATTGTTTCCTTTCCCTGTTTTCATGCGGAAAAGTGGAACTGCTCATTTATAATTCCATTACATTCAATGACAGGAACAAATCATTTATAATGTCACACTACAATAACAGTTTCATTTAAGTATGGAAAGTTTATATATTTTTTGAAAGTATGTGTTGGAAAAACCACTTTAAATCTATCAATGAGAGAACTCTCTTATTGAATTAGCATTCTCCTTTGCCAAAAAGAAACCTACCTTACCTCACAACCCCTACATGCATCTTGGTTGTTACATAGTTATCTCTTTCCTCACTGTAGCTTAGGAATCTAATTTTATCTCTGGAATAATAATATCATGCATTGATGTATTGGCTCTTGTTTCTTAAGGTTGCAATTGTCCCGTTATTTGTTATTCATCTTTAATCAATATATAAAACTAGTAAGCATAGATAATGTATACATTTTCAACATTATTCTTTATGTTCATTTATATTCTAATGTATATTGCGGGGTAGGGGCTTACTTTGATTGGTTAAAACATCTTAATTACGTTTCAATTATTTAATGCTTTGTGTCATCAGGGAATATGTATAGTTTATGCATATTTTTCCCCATGACATTTAAATTGGTAATGCTATGTTTAATGTATAATAGTTCTGGAAGCATTTCAATTAGAAAATGTTGTATCTTAATTTGCACATGAATTGAAGGTTGAGTGTGCAACATACAATTATTGATGTTTAAGAAAAGATTGTGTTTTAAGTGCTTGTTAACTTTAATGTAATTTTTTCTTTTGTTTTATTAATGTCTCGCTTATTTAATCCATGAACTAATGAATATTGATACACTTTTAGTTGCAATCGCCATAAAAGAAACTGTTGTTTCGCCATTAATAAAAATTTTGTTCTATTTCCTAGAAGCTTACATAGCCATTTTTAATAGTTTGGTATGGTTGTTCAAGTAAAAATTCTTTAGCATATTTGATGGTATAAGTAATTCAATGTATGCAATTAATCACATTAAGATCTGTGTTACAATTAAGAAACAAATATAAATATACTATGCTGTTATAGAGCATCTTCAACTTGGTTATCATATAAAATTAATAACTAAATTATTGTTAGTTCAGTAATTTGGAAAATTCCTTGAGTATGAATCTTGCTATCATTATCTTTCTTTCTTGTTAAATTAATTTTTTAAATATCTAACTTTGTGAAATTTTCTTGATCACTTGTAGTGGACAAGTTTTCTTCATTTATTTACTTTTATTTCCATAGAAAATATTTAATTAAGCAGAAGTAGATTTTTCTTAGACTATTTTATTTTCTTCTTAGATTTAATTAATTTATTGAAAATTATTAGTACTTTTTAGTGTGGGCATTACAATGGTTTCCTATTCCCAATTGCTGAGGAAAAAGAATATATTATGAGATAGATGATGTTGGATGGGATAGGATTGAAGGCTAGAAAGGATTCTACCTCAAGAAATGTGAAGAACCAACAAAATAAAATGATTGAAAATTACTATGTTTCATGTATAGTCAAAGGCCTTGGTTTCCCGAGCACAAGAAACACCTTAATTTGGGGGTATGACTAACCCCAATATCAAGCTCATCTAATGCACATTTTCCATATTTTTATTTCAATTTTCAAATACATTTATATCCTTTAAATGATCTTTGTAATTAATACTTTGATAAGTCACTAAGTTCAAATGTATGTTGTTTAATTGAATGGTTATATATCAAATTATTTATTTTTAAAATAATATATTTTTTCCAATTTATATATGATAATTGAGATATTCATGAGTATTTGAAATGCAACAAAGGTATTTCAATGAAGTTAACTATTTCCTACAAAAACCAAGATCTACAACCTATAGGAATGGTTGAAACATGGCTATAGTCATGATAGTAGTATACCTACAGTTGTAACAAAATATTTCATGTAGCTTTGCAATGACAACAACTTTCATGTAACCAAATATGTAGTGCATATGCAACAAAGAAAAGTTCTTGAAAAAAGGGTAAAGCATTGAATCTTGAATTAGATAGATTGAGTTTGCATAAAATTGAACAACTTAATCCACTCATCTTTATTTTCCTTGAAAAACAAGTCTTCTTATGAAAATGATGTATTATCCTAATCGGAATGTTCTTCCTACCCACCTAAGATTTAGTTTCTTAATCTTATTGTTATTTTCAAAATAATATCTTCCTCTTGTACGATTGGGAGTTATTAGATTGAAGTAGTGGTAGTTATATAATAAAGGAAGTACATAGATATAATGAAGATATAGCTATTTAGTCTAGAAAAATAGAAGTGGTAAAAAAATATAAAATAAAATCTAAATATAATAGATTCTAAAGATTTAATAGAAGACTGAATTTATATTTTATGATATATTTTATTTCTGATATGCGATGCGTGTTCTAAATTTTTTGATTTATTCAACAATATATATAAAGGAAGAGAGAGGTGCAATTTTACCCAAGCAATGACCCACTTTAGGTGGATTGTATCTAGGTATATATCCTAGTTAGTATAGATTATTGTATTTTTATTTGAATAATATTTTATTGTAGTATCTTAGTGAAGCCTACTAACCTACAATACTTTCATTAAACCATAGAATTTAACCTATTGCATTTGTATCAACATGTAGCATATAATGTATAATTTATGATTTTTTTAAGGTTTATTCATCCATAGAGCAGATTTCCTTTATGTAATAGCATTTAATTCCCTATTTTATAAGTTTTAATAGACGATATTGGAGTATCAATCCCTTATAAAACTAATGTCATACATATACTATTAATGCAATATTAAAATATATTTCCATGGATTAGCATGTAAATGAAGTAAAAACATGAACCAAAAAGGATGCTTAACTAGTGGATAGCGTATCCTTCAAGTTGTTTATGATCCTTGGCTACACTAGGTTTAGCTGAGAATTGACTGTGTGCTCATTTGTAATGTACCCATTTTTAGCAATATGGTTTCTTCATATTTTGAATAGTTCTTGAGGTTTTTTGTAAGCTTATAGTTGAGTTGGGGAGAAATCCAAACTTCTTGGAAAGAGCAGGTTCATCCTTGGCTTTTATTGTTTGCACTGTTCTCAATGTGTATTAAGGATCGTAGTGATTCTTTCAAAAGTATTTTTGGCCTCTTATTGTATTCTCCATACTTATTGGAGAGCACATTTATTTTTAGTAAGTCTCTAAGTTAGCACATGTCATCATCCCTCAGCTTCAATTACATCTTGAGCTGATCATAAATGTATTCTAAATCCTTGGGAGTTCTTTCTGCAACTTGGGTGGAGTATTTAAAATATACACTTATGCTTATACTATTAAGTGCTAAAATATTTCCTAAGTGTTATATTTTAAGTGAAGTGTATTGTTGACTAAGGAAGAACAAGTGCCCATGATGATTATTTTTCAACATGTAAGCGTTGTGTGCATCTCATCCACCCTTTCCACCTACCAACATTCATATAACCATTTTTTCAATGACTAGGAGTAATTGTAAATCATTCCTTTCATTTTGGAGCACCCATTTTGGGTGAGATTGATCTTGAGCCATGAATTTTGGAAGAGCTATACTGTAGAAATTAGGGTTTCACTCTTGTGGTATATGTAATTTTTTTGGTGTCATTTTGAGGAGGTTGATTCTTCTAACGATCATTAGAGTTAATACAAGTGAAAAGGATTATCTATGGTTTCAACTCATGCTTTCTCTAGTTGCATAAAGGTTATAGATTTATGGGGCATGTGAAGAGTAAAATGCATGTAAAAATATTATACAATGAACTTATCCATTACTATTGTATTTCTCTTGGAAAATATTTAATAAATATGAAGGTTTTCCTTTACCACACTTGTTAGCATGAATGTAATAAATATTTGATAATGTGACAACATTGTAATGTATTACAAGCTTTGTAATAGTCATTTATTTGTTGCATATGGATTCATTTAGTTCAATTTGGATAACTAAGTATGCTCTTTATGTGATGTTTATGTGTTGATGGCATATATCATTTCTTTTGTGTCATCCATGGTTTTCTTTCTTGTTACATTTGACTATGTAACCCATTGGATAGGAACCAATCTCTTGTCCACCTAGTCAATCTAAAATCATCCAAAATACTTTAAATTGGTAGTATAGGAGTAGGAGTATTTTTGTTCATTAATAACCTCATATCATAACTAGGGAATTATTAGTTAGAGGGCCTCAAATGAATCTATTTCATGAGGATTATGTATGACACTTATATAAAATATATAGGGGTTTATAGGTCACTAGTTGCTCTTGGTTTAGTGATAGTTTTTAGGACCAACACAACAAGTTAGGTTTGGTTGCCCATATTTAGTTATTGATCATTTTAGATGATTTCAATTGCTATTAAGGTATACGGTCCCTGCGAATAACCTTCCATGTCGAATTTGATCTTGAAGTGTATGAGATATAACTCAATCTCATAGAGTTGAATATTGACCCTCCATAGTCTATTAATGAAAATTTATTTCACTTGCATGACAAAAAATCTTGGCCTTGTGAGTTATATTTTTCTCTAGGAAGTGAAGAATTTTTTTTGAGAGCCAACATAATGGTGCCTCTAACTAGGGTGTTTGAACCCCCTGACAATGCATGATTATTTAGCTTCTTAGGATGGTTGAGTGGCTATAGACATGCCAGATGATCACACCTAATAGATAGCTCCCAAGAGTGATGATCCTCCTCTACCACTTGGAACAGTTGTGTCTACTTAAGATTTGTTGGTTTCATTAGAATTTTGTGATTGTATCTTTTTTAGGCCATGAATTCCAATTAAACACTTTTTTTATTGTGAACCTCCTAAATATTCTTAAACTATATTTAAGGTAAAATAAATAAAATATTGTCAGTTTTTGGAATAAAGTATACACCACATATAAATGAATGCAATGGAATCTTTTCCTCATTTTAAATTCTAATGTAGAAACCATAAAGGATAAAAAACCTAATAAGGATGATATGATCATTTATATCTATTTGAATCCAATAACATGCAACTCCAAAATTTTAAAACTTTTTTAAACTAAAAATAATTTAGTGGTATTATAAAATTATATACCCTAGTGGTAGATATCTCCACTTGTTTAGTAGTTGTAGTAATAGAAAAAGTATAAATTTTCCTTAATTTGGAAATAATTGTCATTTAATTAACCTAATTGTTCCTAGGTTTGGTGTTGTAATGTATTGTAACAAATTCACATTGATCTTGGGCCCCTTTTAATAAAATGTACTTAACTTGTACCCTATTTATGGCTTTGGAAAGTGTTGTAACATACATTCACACTTATCTAGGGTCCTCTTAATTAATTATGGTTAATTAAAGTTAATTATCCCCTTTAATTCAAAATTAAACCTTATTTGTGACACCTTCCAAGGATCCATCCTGACACCCATAATTCAAATTGTAAAACATTTATTTGGAAAATTTTGAGGTCATGGAAAATGGTGCTAGGACCCATTCACCATAGGTGGTGAATGGGTCCTCCCACTATAGGACCCCCCTTTCTTTACATATTTCACATGGGTCTGTAATATTCTTTCACCCCCCAAAGGCATGATTGTGGAAACTTGTGCAAGGACCCATTCACCCTAGGTGGAAAATGGGTCCTCCCTTAATAAATACCCCCTCTTTAAATTTAATTTTGGTGTGATTTTAATAACACTCATTTCTAGATCTAGTGTCGGCTTGAATTTTTTGAATTTTAGGGTTAATCTCTAGATTTAGTATAAATAAGAGGTTAATTCACATAGTTTCATCCTAGCAACTTTGAGAGAGCATCCTAATACTTTACAGGAGAATTATAGAGCACTTCAATGGAAATTCAAAGGAATTTCAAGGTATATTATCAAGAGTTTATTGCAAAAAATAAAGATCATTTCATCATGTCAAGGGTTTAGTGCATTCATGCATGTTGAGCTAGATTGTGGATGTAGCATTGAATATCTACTTGCAATAATTCTTACACATCCTATTTGAGATAAATATCTACATTCTTCATGGTTGTAGTAATAGAAAAAGTAAGCCTTTTCTCTTACTTGGTTTGATAATTGATATTAAAACTAAAATAAAGATGTCTTAGAGTGGTGTTGTAATGTGTTGTACACATTAACACTATTCTAGGACCTTTATTTGACTAAAATGAGCCTTAATTGATCATTTGAAAGGGTGTTGTAAAGTTTTGTAACACACTTTCACACTTTTCTACTATGTATTTGCTTAATTAAGCCTAATGGGCCTCTTCTTAATAAAATGTATTTAAATGTGTACCTTGTTTAAGTGTTGTAAAGTTTTATAAGGAACTTTTACATTTATCTAGGTGTTCATTAATTATTGTGGGTAATTGGAGTAATTAACCCCTTTTAATTTAAATTTAAGCCTTAATTTTGAGACCTCTCGAAGATCTATCCCAACACTCATAATTTAATTACCAAAATATCTCATTGGGAAAAGTTTGCTCTTGGAAAATGGTGCTAGGACTCATTCACCCTAGGTGGCAAATGTGTCCTCCATTAATAGGACCCTCCTTTTTTAGTTGATATGGAATGGGTTTCTAGTCCTCTTTCAATCCCTCGGGGTTAGGTCCCGATAAATTGAGCCAGGACCCATTCACCCTAGGTGGCGAATTGGTTCTCCCTTAATGAGATCCCCCTTTTTGAATTTCATTCTAGTGGGAATTTAATAATTTTTCTTTCTAGATCTAATGTCAGCCTTAATTATTTGAATTTCAAGGTTAATCTCCTAATTTAGTATAAATAAGGGATTAATTCACATTTTTTCACCTAACAAGTTTATGAGGCATCCTAACAACTTCAAGAGAGAATTATAGAGCATTAATAAGGCATTTTCAAGGTAGATTTAAAGAGTTCATTGGAGAAATTCAAGATCATATCATCATGTCAAGGGTTTGATGCATCTTTATACCCTCCACATCTTGTTGACTTGTATTTTAAATGCTTGCTTGAATACTATGATGATACTGTATTGTTTGATGTGGTTAGTCAGATACTACGATAATACTGTTATTGTTTGATATGGTTAGTTAGATGCTAGATGATGTTGTTATTTCATTTTGGACATGATTACTTTATATAACAAGATGGTTGATTATATATGTTGATCCTCTGAATTATGATTTAATGCAGTGATTTAATTTAATATGTTATGAGATGATTGTTAGTTAGAAATGTAATTCTTTGATTATGCTATAATTGTTAGAATAGGTGTGACGGAGGACAATATAGCATCACTCGTTCGCGAGTGCCCTGTTATGTTGCAATTCCTTCTCACAATGCAGTAACTTGATTTAATGCTTTGATATATATGTTTATATGCACATGTACACAACTTCGTTTGTATGCAGGATTGCAGGTATAAGTCTCGATTCCACCTGCTTCGGCAGGACAGGGCGAGCACCAAATAACCCAACGGATAAATGTTGATACAGAGGTGACGATGAAGTCCTCCCGTTCCATGATGTCAGGTCGTCTCATTGTTGGTATAGTTGTTGATTTTGTGTAATTGTCGTCTTTGCCTGCTGTGTTTGTGTCTTGTCTTATTTTGGGTGGGCATTGATAATTATGATTTATCTTAACGTTTGAAATTGATTATTTATGTTAAATGTTGGATTAAATAATATTTAATTATTTAAATATTTTAATTATTTTGAAAATCATATATTGCAATTAAATAATAATTAAATAATAAATCTACTTAAATTATTTTAATTAATTAAATTTGGTGGTGGATAATGATGTGAATAATTTATTTAAATTAAATATATAATGTGTGGTGCAAGAAAAGTTAAAAAAATAGGAATTAAAGTAATTAAAACAAATAAAAGAATTAAAAGACAGTGTGAGCCAATAGGGTTTGAGTGTTGAAAAGAAAGCTTGTTTTAAAGATTGATTTTTCTTTTTATCTGGATTTTTGGGGAGAGCCTTGGGGAGATGAAGAATATATTTTATTTAATTATGAATTCTTGGGGGTTCTCACACACACACAGAAGAACAGAAGGTTGGAAGTGCTCAAGTGAAGGTGGAGTTCATTCTGGACTAGGATTGGAATCGGATTCGAGAGCATCAGAGTCAAGCAGGCGTCTTCAAACTCGCATTGGACTCCAGGTTCCTCTCGTTGTTATTTTCTTTTACCCTCTTCTATTTTTCTGTTTGCTTCAGAAAAAGAAATAAATAGATTTTATTAAAATGTATTTTGTGAATATAGGAAAAACTTCTGTTGAAAACTAAAACTAGATCAGTTAGTAGTTTGGAAAACAAAGGGGATCATAGAAAAATCATACTGTCTAATTTGTTTATTAAAACAGGAACCCTGATCCTCTGAAACATTTCAACCTATAAACGATAGGATTGTAGAAAAGATGATTCTCTGGTTGAAGATAATAAATTTGGGGTTTAATCAATTTATTGAAAATATAAATGGATATAATTATTGTTTTGTTTCTCTTATTTGTTTTGTTATGCCTCTGTACTTTTACCAGAAGATATATATATCTACTATTGTTATATTGATTTGTTTCCCATGAATATATATATATATATAATATTCTGATTTATATTGGTCTGTATATACCCAGAATGAATATATATATATATATATACTTGTTTTATTGAGCTGTTACAATGCGTTGGCCGTACTGGCCTTCAATGGAATTATTCTTTTCAAAAAAAAAAAATTCGTACTGTGATTTCGTTTTTTTATCAAAATTCGTGTTTGTTCAAATCTTATTTAAATTTCGTTTAAATCGAAATGTGTTTTGATTAAAAAAAAAATAAATAATAATTTATAAGTGCAGGGGCGGTGAAAGGACGGCCGAAGCCGTTCCCTCCA
>VDFB02296181.1:0-21851 GCA_007258455.2 Sequoia sempervirens
ATCTCAATCATCAGCGACGTCTGTACTGTCCTGCCAATCAGGTATCGATACTGCCTGCAAAAACTGAGGTGCTCGTCCTCATCATCCCATACATCACAATCCCTGTAGGGTCTCCAGATGAAGGTCACCATGGTATCAATCCGATGCCGCCACCACCCTGTCTCACCCATACGGGTCTGCTGTAATGCGCCGGCATAGTAATAGGAATAAGGCATCCCCGCGGCCAGCTGTGGTCTGTCGATAGGAGGGCGGAATATGGCAATACGCTCCCATGCCCAAATCATCATCAGTGTGGTCCCACAGGAGATACTCTCTCCTCTCCTGTACACAACGTCATGCAGCTGATGATAAAGTGTCCCCAGCAAACAAGGACCCCATGCATAAACTGTCCTCTCTCGTCGCATGCCGACCATGACATCCCCCCAGCCAATCGGAAATCCGTGTCCTCGTCGGTCTGGAACCAAGATGCCACCAATCAGAGTCGCCAAGAATGCATCAAAGCGACTGTAATGCTCCGCCAGGAAATCCCAATGGATCTCGTAACCCTCAATGCCGAGTCCGGCACCCTGATCCTGGTAGTACGCACGGAAGGTCTGCTCGCCATGACGAGGATCGTACACGATCCGCTCCCCTCGAATCGGAATCCGGAGAATACGGTAGACGTCCTCCAAAGTAATCGTAGCCTCACCTGTCGGCAGGTGAAAGGAACAGGTCTCTGAATGCCATCTCTCGCACAGCGCCGTCAGTAAACCCCTGTTCGCCCGAATGGCGGGCATGAATGCAACATGGAATAGGCCGAGTCTCATCAGTCGTCGCCGCTCTCGCGGGCCTAGCTGATCGCCAAACCGAAAGGTCCTCGGTCTGCTCTCCCTCGTGTAAATAGGGGCAAGCTGCCTCTGCAAAAAGACGAACACGGCATCAGCACCTTTTGTGGACAACAGTGACTGTCTTGGACAATAACTTAGGGCATGAAGGAATTAAAACAAGTTAAAGCAAAGAAAACAGGCAAATGCGTCGCAAAAACGCAATTGCGTCGCAAATACACAAATGCGTCGTTCGAAAAATCAAATGCGTCTGAACCAGTCAAGTGTGTCGCTTAATTACACTTGCGTCGCGAATTAGGCGTTTGCGTCGCCACCTTGCGAATGCGGCGCGGCATTTCACTTGCGGCATTGAAATAAGCAGTTGCGTTGCAACATCGCAATTGCGGCTTTCGAGCGGTCAGTTGCGATTCGGTTTAGCACTTGCATCGCACCAAAAATCGAATGCGGCGCAAACCGCCGGTGCGGCTTGTTTGTTCTATGCACTTGCGCCGCGACGCATCAAATGCGGCGAACGCGAAGTCACTTGCGGCTTACGCGAACGCATATGCGTCGCGGCGCATCCGTTGACTAACCTAGAAAGCATTAAAAAGCACGTAAATCGAGAAAATGACAAAGCAAGTTTAGGGTACATACCGCCGGTCCTGAGCCCTCTGGCCGTCTGAAGGTCCTCACAATCTCTCCGCGGTGCTCTGTCACTGGAATAACCATCGTAGCTGCTGTGTCTTTCGCTCTGAGCTCTCAGGATTTGCAAGGTGAATAGTGAAAGTGAATTGAGTTTTACCCCTTTGACCACCTATTTATAGGGTGAAAATGACATTTTTTCAACTACAGTCTATACTGGAGGCTCATTTTTCGCCTCTTCACTTCTCTCCCCCAGAAGTTGCTTTAAACATGTCGTGATTCTAAACCCATCGCTTCGGGCCGCTTTTTCACCACCAAATTATTTATTGGATCTTTTGCAAATTTTTTTCGGGCGCCGACTCCAAAAATTTGAAAATTTCTCCGAGGGGCAAGAATATCTGCACTTCACCGGGGCATATTTTGATTCTAATTTTTCTTGTCACACACGCATGTTTACATTATTATGACAAAGAGGGGCAAAATGTAGACACCTAAAAATGAGCTAGGCCTACAAGCTTCATTTTTACCACTTTCGTCCTAGCATAATTATGACATTTAATTATGTCCTCGGTCCACATTCGACTATTGATTAAATAATTCATAATTATTTAATTAATTCATATCATTTGTTCCTCCTTGATTATTAAATAAATAAATATTATTTATTTATTTAATACATCACTAATTATCTAAAGTCTTCCTTTGATTAAATAAATTTCATAATTTATTTAATTTCCCTTTACCATTTATGTCTTCTTGATTAATTAAATAAATTTTATTTATTTAATTACGTCACTAATTAAGTCCCCTTCTTCTAAAAAATTAAATAAATTCTTATTTATTTAATTCTGTCCATTTTTCACTATAATTAAATAATTCTTTTAATTATTTAATTATTCTTACGCTTTTTCCCATTTAAATTAAATAAATTTGATTTATTTAATTTAGCCATTCTCTTGAATTTTGAATTAAAATCATTATTTAATTTCAAAATAATTCTTTTATCACATTCCTCCATAATTAAATAATATCTTTATTATTTAATTGCTTGCTAGTTGTCTGGAGTAAATAAATCTTATTATTTAATTTCTCCAGCAACCTCTTTGTCCGTGCCAGCCTTATCCTCCAATTTAATTCTTGACCTTTGACTTCTCATTTATTTTCGACCGTTGATTGAATTATTTCATAATTCAATCTCCACCCTTCATCCTTACCTGTTGCCCTAATTTTGACCTAACCCTACTGCACACAGCAATATTCAATCTTAAGCATTGATCTTAGGGTTCCTGTCATCTTTTCATCCTGGCCACACGTTCAAAATTGCAATTTTTATAAAAGGGCAATTTTGACCTCATTTGGATCTCTCTCTCAGTCTTTAGCTCTCAGTCTTTAGCATATTTTGACTTCTTGCATTCTTAGTTTATGTCAATTTGCTGTCAACTTAGGTCATAGTCATTAACAGTCATAGTCATTTTAGCTCATTGTAGGGTTATTTTTATTTTCTGCAAATCCTTCAACACTTGCATAGGGCTTAGTCTTTAGTCATAGTTGCTCATAAATCTGAGGGCATTGTTGTTTATCTGCAAGCTAGGAGGTGTAACAGAGGTTAATCATGGAAGGTGGAGACATAGGGTAACACTATCCCTTTTGTCTTCACCTCACTTCCATTGTACTTTGTTATTTTCATAGGATTTTCTGTTATTGTGCTAACCCCACTTTAATAAATAATTTAGGATTTTCCCTTGATTACAGTTCCTAGACCAAAAGACAAAAATGTGATTGGTACAAAATGGGTCTTTCAGAATAAGCTGAATGAACAAGGTGAAGTGGTCTAGAATAAAGCACGACTAGTATGTAAAGGGTATTCACAAATGGAAGGTATTGAATTTAAAGAAACATTTTCCTCTATTGCCAGAATTGGAGCTGTATGATTATTTCTTGCTTATGTTGCATATAAGAACTACAAAGTATATCAGATAGATGTGAAGTCTACTTTTCTAAATGGTGAGCTAGAAGAAGAGGTATACATTGAATATTCAGATGGATTTCAACTGAATGATGAGGAAAACATGGTTTTTCGATTGAAGAAAGCTCTATGTGGACTCAAGCAAGCCCCCAAAGCTTGGTATGCTAGATTGGATAAATATTTACTTAAGCTTGGATTCAATAAAGGTACTGCTGATAGCAACTTGTATTTCAAATTGGATCATGAAAAAGAGTTAATTATTGAGGTCTTTGTTGATGATATTATTTTTGGAAGAGATGATAATCTATGCATGAAGTTTGTTGATGAAATCAAGAACGAATTTGAGATGAGTATGATTGGAGACATGAAGTTCTTTCTTAGATTGCAAGTCACTCAGTTAGACAAGGGGATCTTCATATCTCAATCCAAATATGTGAGAGATGTTGAAGAAGTTTGGTATGGATGACTCAAAACCTATTGGTACTCCCATGGTAACCAGATGCAAATTAACATAGAATGATGATTCTCCCAAAGCAAATCAAATAAGGTACAAATCAATGATTGGTGGATTGTTCTACTTAACTCAGACTAGACCAGACATTATGAATTTTGTATGTATGGTTGCTAGATTTTAGGTTGATCCAAAAGAGTCTCATGTGATTGCTATAAAGAGAATTTTCAGATATCTGAAAGGAACAATTGATTTTGGACTTTGGTATCCTAAGGATGATGATCTTACATTGAATGCATATACTGATGTAGATGACAGGAAGAGTACTAGTGGTAGCGATTTCTTCCTAGGGAAGAAGCTAGTGTCTTGGTTGAGCAAAAAATAGAATTCCATTTCTCTATCTATTGCTAAAGTAGAGTATATTACTACTGCAAACAACTATACTCAAGTGATGTGGATGAAACAGATTTTGAAAGATATCAGAGTAGTATATGATGAACCTATTGTCATATACTATGACAACTCAAGTGCTATAAACATATCAAATAATTTGGTGCTACACTCTAATACCAAGCATATATTAATCAAGTTCCACTTTCTGAGGGAGAAAGTGAGTGAGAAAGAAGTCAGACTGGAGTATGTACCTACCAAAGAGTAGATTGCAGACATTTTCACCAAGCCATTGTTGAAGGATACTTTTGAGTATCTTAGAGGGATGCTAGGGGTGATTACCCCACTTGATATGAACTAGAGATGCATTAATTTGCATCAATCTGTGTGCTTCATGATCATATTCTGATCTGGATTGATGTTTCCATGGCTGCTACTCAGGGGGAGTAGTTAGATGTGCAGATATGTGGTTCATAGCTTGCATGTGGAAAGATAATGATTATTTTTTCCATTGATGTCAAAGGGAGAGAAGTGTAATGTGAAAAATTGTTGTTTATCTGAGGAAAGGAGAAGTTCATGCAAAAGATGTCAAGGAAGGAGAGTCAGAATCTAAGGAGGAGTAAGTGTTGATTGAGAATTGGGTTGATGCTGTTTTTCACATCATGTGTTGCCATCAATTCCAAAGGGAGAGATTTTTGGATGTTGTGGATGTGCTATTGATATGTGGTTTTCATTGATGTCAACACTATTAGCATTTGATGTATTGAAGGCTGTATATGTCGAGGATATTGAGAAAATTGTAAAAGAAAGTATTGCAGGTTTCTAGTGGTTTAGTGAAAGTCATGAAGGTGGTTTGCTTTGTACGTTGAAGATTAACTGGTGTGGATTAAATGGTTTTTTGTTGAGTATATCTAGTTCATCTACTAGAAATTTTAGAGGTTCGTGTGAAGATTAATTATATTATGCTTTGAACAGTTGTGTTTTGATAGTATTTTTGTCTATCATTGTTCCTGAGTGAAGTTTATGTGTTTTTGGTAATCTTTGTTGCTACGAATGTTTCTTTGTTGGTTCTTGTTGTTTGTGGATGCTTCTAGATCATGCTCTATCTTTTTGGTATGTCCACATTGATCGGTGTGCTTGTGGTCAAATATTTTTCTCTGTATGTTCAATTTTTCATGTTCTTGGCTGACATGATGGTGGTAGCGTGTTGTGGATCTTCGAGGAGAAATTAATTGAATTCTTTTTGTTTTGGAGTTATTAATTTGGGTCTCCACTATGTTGTGGCCAACCTTGGTGGATTCACATTGCAAATTTATTTGTAAATTTGGCCTGACATTGAAAATATATTTTATATGTCTAGCCGACAAGGTTGTTGATGTAATCTCATGTTATGGATATATAAGAGCAATTGTTTGAGAGAAGTTAGTGTGTGCATTAGAGCGAATGTATGCCAGAGAAAGTGCAGATGTGCGCATAGTGTGAAGAATATTGAGTGAAGTGTAAAGAAGGTTTTCTATGCCTAAGTGGAACTATAATCAGGCTTGTGTAGAAGCTATTTTCTTAGTTCACATTTGGATGGTTTTAATCCAAACCTTTCTTTGGACAATGAGTCCTCTTTTGTATTTAAGCAGTGGGCTCTAGGTAGTGTGCCTAAATGCATGTGCATTCCCATTATTCGTATACTTTTAACAGGGATATAATATTGTGGACTAACCTCCATGGTGTTTTTTCCCCTAACAAGGTTTCCACATAAAAATATTGTTCTTTTTGTTTCTAATGTGTTGATTATCCATGGTTTATTATTCATTCATCAGAACTGAGATTAAGTTAAGTAAAGTTTGAAAAGGTTTAAATATTTTGTGACAATTGATTCACCCCCCCCCTCTTAGTTGTTTGTCCTTGTTTTTCCAACATTACAATGGATAGTAAAATTTTCCATATACACCTCAACACAATCATTTACAAGATCCACAAAAAATGCTTGAAACTGCCCTTTGAAAAGTGGCAGGGGAACTACATAAACCAAATGGAAAGACATTGTAGGAAATTTTTTCCCAAGGACAAGTGAAAGTAGTCTTGTCATGATCCTTAGACGCTATTCAAATCTGGTTGTAGCCACTGAACCCATCCAGAAAAGAGAAGAACTTTCTACCTGCAAGAGTGTCCAACACTTGATCAATAAATGGTAATGGAAAGTGATCCTTTTTACTAGCTTTAATTAGTGCTCTATAATCAACACAAATTCTACACTTACCATTTTTCTTGGGAACCACAACTAGAGGAGAGACCCACTGACTATCTGAAATATGATATATAAACCAAACATTTAACATTTTTTGTAACTCCTCTTTAACTATTTCATGTAAGATGGGATTGAGCCGTCGTTGTGGTTGCATAATTGGATGACTACCTTCTTCAATATAAATATGGTGGGTGTAGGTGTTAGGATGAATGCCACACATGTCTTGGTATTCCCAAGAAAATGCATCTTTATTCATTCTAAGAATGGAAATAAGGTCTTGGATTTGTTCAGTGGTTAATTGGGGATTAATATTAAGTGTGCAATTAGGAAAAATTTCCATAGCTTCTGATTGTGTAGGTGAGTTCATGGTTAGTACTTGGGAGGCGGATGCCATATCTCTAGAATTTCCAAAAGATAAAAATGAACTATACAAACAATTGTGAGGTAGCAACTGATGCAATGTGACAAAGTGTTGAACAGATCATGAGCTACCTACCAATAGAAAGTTCCCAAAAGGACATTGAGTATTTATACCTAAATGGAGAACCATGCTTGATCAATTTTCAAGATGGGAAATGACTCATCTAAGTCACTATCAACCCAAACTGGATCCTCTATCTGTGACAAGGGTTGCACTGGTGGGTATAGAGTCAATTGTTTGTTGTGCTCACCATTAGAAATGCCCATCTTTCCTAACTGACAATTGATGAATGCATCCACAGTTGCTAACAAAGGTCGTCCAAAAATCAAGGGGTATCCCCCTAGCTTAATCTTCAGCTGCAAAATCATAAATTCAGTTGGGTATTCCAATGAATCAATAGAAAGAATTACATCTTCAATCATACCCTCTAGTTTGAACAAAGATTGGTCTACCATTTGAAGAACTATGGGGGTAGGTCTAAGTCCCTCTAGTGATAATCTTTCCTTTGTTTCATTTGTCATAACATTAATTGCAATGCCCAAATCGACAAGGGTATTAGGAATGTTTACTTTACAAATAGATACCTTGATCACAGGACTCCCTGGATCTGACTACTTTAGAATGGTCATGTTCCCGAGCATAAGTTCTACCAACTGTCCAATAATTTAGATAGTCTTTGGGTCTTGCTTCTTCTTTTGCTTTCGATTACATAGATCCTGAATTGTTTTTGTATACACGAGAATGTCCTTGATAGCCTACAACAAAGAAATCTTGATGTTAACATTGTGTAACTCATTAACAAAATAAAATTCAAGTTGAGAGACTTCCCTTTGTATTGGTTTAGACTAAAAATGTTTGGGAAAAGGAGGTTCTTTGACTAATTCTTCTTCAGATTCTTCATTGATCTCTATGATGGTGGGCCACTGAAGAGCCTTTCCTAATCTTAATTGAACTCCATCTAATTCTATCGTTTTTATGGGATAAGTGGAGTAACCTATTGCCTCATTATTATACACCAGTGTGTTGCCTTATTGTTGGAATTTAGGTTTGGTTGGGCTAGCATTGGTGTAGGCTCCAATGGATGTGTTGGATTAGTTGGATGAGTAGATGACGATGACATGGCCATAAGAAATTGTTGTGACTACTAGTATGGGTTGATCATGGGAGGAGGTGAAAATTGTGGTTGTGATAGATATGTTTGTTGGTATGATTAATACTGTGGTGATTGTGGCCTCCATTCCTATTGCCATGGCTATGAAGCATACTGATATTGTGGCATTCATTGAGGGTATGGCGATGGTTGTTTCCAACCCCCATACCATCTGGGTTGATTTGAAAAAGAATTAGGTTGGCTAGGTCCCAAAGCAAGATAATCATTCATCATGCTAGGGTGCATTTATCGAGGTGGAAAAGGTCACCTAGGGGCCATGTAGTAGATAGGTGCCTTAGAATATTCCATATCAGGCACACCTACAGGAAGAGGTCTTAAGGTAGAACTTCTTCTGAATTCTTCTAAGGATAAAATCTTTGTCCTATTGTAAGGGAAATCCTAACTACCATTTTTGTTGCGACAAGTTAGAAAAAACACAGACAAGGCCTTTTCGGCTTCCTCTTACTTCCTACAGATATAAAGAGTGTCTATCTATTTACTCATATGATTTAATAAATCAGTTTTAAGATCCTCAAGTGAATTTCCTATTTCACGCTTTGTTATACCTCTTGCATTACCTGGAGCATAAGGCTTACTTGGATAGTTCCTTCTCAAATGCTGAGACCCTGAATAATTCTTGCAAATGTCACAAATATCATCAAATTCCATTTTAGAAATGTTCCCTTTACCTATTAAATTTAATGCTTCCATAGTATCATCTCGTATGCCTCTAAGAAACAACATTTTAACAACATCCTCATTTATCCCCTATTGGCGAGATCATTAAAGATTGAACATGAAGCGTTTGAGGTAATCCTCCATGGACTCATCTTTCTTTTGTTTCATGCAGAAGATTTTGTCCCAAACCTCCTTTGTTCTGCAATAATCCTAGTATTTGGTTAGGAATAACTCCATGAATTCCCATGTCCTAATATTTCTAAGGTTCATGAACCAACATATCGTTGGATCCTTTAACGTGGCTGGGAATAGTTTGAGCTTTTGCGCATCGCTTTGATAATCATAGCTATTGCACAACACATAAAACTCAAACAAAAACATATCAGGATCCTCAATGGAAAGACCACGAAAAATAGGCAAAGCAGAATGAGGAATATTCTTCATAGGGGCATCTTGTTCGGGATGTGTGATTGGAAACTCAAAGGTAACAGGATTATTGTTAGCCAATGCCCTATTATGATTGTTGTTGATGATGTTGATATTGTTGTTATTGGTGTTGTTGTTGGGATCCATGACATCTAGTGCCCAAGGGGTAAAGTAGGTTCTAAATGGCTCTTGGGTTTCTAAGAATGGACCAACTTCTGACCCGTAAGATTCCCAAAAGAACTTTTCAACCTTTCTTCGTAATACTTCGAAAGAGATTAGACGAGTACCTATAGGTGTCTCAACGGTAGTAGAATCTATGACGCACTTCTCGATATCAAGTTTGGGTAACTCTAATTATTGCAATTTAGTTTTCAATTTCTCTTGAGTTGAACTACTTTAATAGATGGATTTGACTTATTTTGTAATTCTTCGGGTTGTGTTCCCTCAACGAACTACTTCCCTTTTATTTTCTAATGAATCTTCCTCTACTATCCCTACTACGATTCATGCACCTAAATGACATACAACAACACAAATCAGGAGTATTAACCTTAACAAGGTCGACAATTTTATAGGCTTTCCTCTTGATGTACTAGTCCTAACTTAGCTTGCTATGTTTTCAGGCCTTTAATATCTTTCCCCAAAAATGGTGCCAAAATTATTGTATTAAATTGAGGTTGATATTTTTAGTATAACTATCCTTGTAATTCTATCTTGAATGGATTGAGATCAATCTTCAGGAATTTCACAAGTTCCTTAGTTTACTCCTCAATGTCAATCCAGGAGAGTAGGCTTGTAAAAGATATTATGGTTTTTTTCCTAAGGAATGAACCTAGAAATTCAAGTGGGGATGGATGCAACTACATGAAAATTGCATTTGTTCATGAATCTGGTTTTCACACCTCCTGTCACTTGTGTGACAGGAACCCGAGCTAGACAGTTTACAACAAAAGAAAATTAACACTAACTAATAAAACATAAATAATAATTCTTACTGACACTAGACTGCCAAAAGCAGATGAATGATAGAATGTAAAAGTCCTAAATAAAGTTCACACGTATTAATAAGCATTCCAATTAACACTTTTCTGGAATAATCTGCTAAACCAATTTATACAAAATAGAGAATACATTGATTAAATCTGAATGCAAAGTGGACTGCTAAATCAAATATACCTGTAGCATGATATAAACATATCAATCGCCAATACATCGAATAGTAATTAACAATAGATTAAATAACACAATGATTAAAGATCAAAGTAGATTTAAAACTGAGAAAAGTCTCATTACCACACAACACATGAATACTACAGCTAGTCACTGGGTGATTGAGGAAGTGGGCCCTGCCTTCTTAGATTTCTAGTGAAGAAATAAAAGCTTACTTTACTCTACTCAATGCTTATGCAAAAAAATATTTCAAACTCTAGTCTTTCTTTAATCAAAACAATAGCTTACAGATATGTCTTACTGATTACTACTCAAGTCTTAGCATATATATATATAGAGAGATCATATGTTCTAGAGTTCACTAAAGACTTAACCAAAATGGTATATGATTGTTTGGGTTGGTATGGCCTATGACAAAAAAAAATTTAAAGCTTCTTAACAATAGATTTACAGATTTAACATTCTTCCAAAAAAAAACCACTTTAGACCAAACTCTAATCACAAGTGACACATGACTCATAAAATAGTTATTGTCCTTATTCCACTGATGCACCTATTGCTCCCATGCATCATCCACTTAATCATCCCCTATTTTTCACAATCACAAGGATAATTATTAAATAATTAAATGTTTTGATACATCCTCAAGTTTCTATCTTCTCTTGGCATTTTATTAAATATCCCTACTCATTAACAAATAGTGACAAGAACTACAAGGGATTCTATAGGAACAAAGAGGTAAAAGTTAAACAAAGGGGTAAAAATAAAGACACATTTATCCCTCATCAATACTGTCATGTCATCAATCACTTGTCTCGATTATAGGATCCCTGCTAGCCCTGTATAGTGTAAAGTGATTATGCCTCTATATCAATATACAATGAGGTCATCTGCATCGACATCTACTAATGCATGACCGGTCTAAGCACAACAATGTGCTCCCATTCCCAATTGTTTAATAAGGTAACTCTGGCCCCTTTTCTCCATGCTTGCATGTCAACAACCTAACGCATGTTGTGATAAAGGGATGGAAGTACCATGGGGCCCCAACCAAAGAGAGTCATGTCAGCTATCATCCTAGACTAGGTGAGTCCATAAACCCAGGCTGAAACCTTGACTTTGCTTGTCTGACATGAGCACCCCACAAATCAACGCGCTAATAACCAATGCCAAGTACGGATCCTATCCTCTATAATCCTCTAGGTCAATCTGTGATGACTTTATGTATAGGGTATCAGTGCCAAGAACATCATAATAAGTAATGGACTCGGTGTCCACATCATAAATAATAAGCTCACCATGGATCGACACCCACAAGATGCACCAGACGTCCTCTAAGGTGACTGTAACCTCTCTATTAGGTAAATGAAAGGATGAGGTCTCGCTATGCCACCTCTCTACTAGTGTTTTCATCATCACAAGATGTCTCATGACATTGGGCATGTGTCGGCCATGAAACCCAACCTAATCACTCCGAGGAACATCCCTGCCTTGTATATCAACTAGGGCATGACGGAAAAAATACCAGGTCGATGCTCCCTCAAGTGAAGTGGTTGAATGATCTCTTGCACAATTGAAGAAAAATATATGAAATTTGCTAAAAAATCTTGTGAAATTTCACGCTTTGAACCCCAATCTGCAAAAGCGACCCTGTTTTGCAAATGCATCATGGTATTTTTGAGCATCGTTGGACCAAAAGAAAAAAAGTGTGTTAGCTTTTCAATGACATTTCCAGACCAAAAGAGAAATTTTTTCACTCCATGCAAATGCGTGTAAGTTTTTCAAACACATCGTTGACCCAAAATCAACCCTAATTTTGTATGTGATGCTATATTGCAAAATCACATCATTTTCTTAAATGCATTGCTATACCTAACTAAGAAAATGCGACACTATCTATGAAAGCATCGCTTCTCTAGAAAATGTGTTGTCGACCAGTTCAAAAGCAACACAATATAGTGATTCCTTTGTTTGAAATTTTTGAATCCTAATAAATGCTAAAAAAATGTGAAAAATGAGAAGTTTCAATTTGTGTACCATGGTCCCATGTCTGCTATGTGCTAGTACTCTCATACCCTAGTCATGAGATCCTATGGGAGCTCACGATCTACCATTTTTCCAAGGTGCTAGAGAAAAAATGATAGAATCTCTCTAAGTTCAAGTGTGCAAATGAATTGAAAGTGACCCTTCAACCTATATTTATGCATGAAAATTAGGGTTTTTTTGCCCTAATTTTAGGGGGGAAATGACCTGATGATCCTGTTTTATCAATTTCTAAGCTATGGGACATACTTTGAGGCATTTTACATGTTTTTGAGCTTGTTTTCATATCCCAAAACCTATTTTTGTACCTAAATCCATGTTGAACCTTTGTTGCGACATCAACTTGCAAATTAAAATTTTCACCTGATCTCTCAAGGGGGCAAGGTACTAGCTTAATTCCTTTTGCTGGGGAAATACTGGGGCATCTGAAAAATTAGGAATTTTAAATTTTTTGATCTAAGTAGTAGCATTAATCTGAAAAGTGTCATTCTTTGAACCAATGTAGCAGGTACCTCGCTTCAAAGAGGGAAAAATGTAGACACTTAAAATTTTCCTAACTGATATAATTGCACACTTGAATCTAATTACTAACAACATTTCATCCTAAATTCACCTTATTTTCAACTATTTTAATTGAATAATCCTAGTTATTTAATTAAATGCATCCTTCTCATCTATTAATCTGATAATTAATTTCATTAGGTTAATTCACCCCCTTTCACATTAACATTTTCTTTTGTTTGATTGGATAATGTAAATTATTTAAATTAAACCCCCTTATGTCCTCTCATTTAATTGAATAATCTAAATTATTTAATTAAATGTCACTTAACCCCCCCTTTTTCATTAAATAAATAAATTATTTAATGATAATCCTAAATTCCTCTAATTTACACAATTAAAACCTTTTTTTAATTAACTCATTCCTAATTATCCTCACCCTCCTACTTGCAACGGAATATTCCTCCTTTGCACATTCCGCCAAAAGGAAAGACTCCTATGGAATATTCCTCCATGTGCACTCATTCAAAATGAAAATATCTTAACCACTTCCTAATTCTTAGGAAGTGTGTTTGTTGAGAGGAAATTAGGACTTTTGATTAAATTGTTTGATCCTTGTCAAATTTCAACCTTTACCATGGATTAGAATCCTCAATCCATGCCTAATCCTCTTATTGATTTTCATCCCTTGATTAAGGTAATCAATCTTGACCATTGGTTTCACAATTTTACCTATAAATAAACCCCACTTCTATGAAAGAGGGATCCACTTTTTAGAGAAAACTTACTATAGAAACATTTAGAACAATCTTTAGAGTAATCTTTAGCATTTTCGCTTCATTTTAATTATCATGTCATCCATTTTTAGCATCAGCTTAGCTTAGTTTTCATCAATGGCTATCATCTTTGAGCATGTTTCCATCTAGGGATTGGGAAAGGGCTATCATTTTGTAATGTCCCTCCAGTTTCGACATTCTATTTAGTTTGAGTTTGTTTGATAGATGTTTTAGTTTACTTTGATACTATGTTGTTTCTTATTAGATATGACTTGGATACTATGTTGTTTTGATTTTTTGGATGATACATTGACATCCTGGTTATCTGGTTTTGTTAGTTTGATGATACTAAGATAGACTCATACATGATATGGTTAATTTTCTTATGACTATTGCTTGTGGTTATTATGCTGAGATGATTAATTGTGATTTATCTTGCTCGTCTGTGTCGGTGAAGAAGACAGTGTAGCATTACTCATTCATGAGTACCTTGCTATGCTGCAACTCTTATTCATGATTTTTTTGCTAACATGAGTATATATATGTTTTAACATTGATGTTTTCTGCAGATACAGGTACCGGGTTATGGCTCCACCTACTTGACAGGTCTGAGCGTACCCTAATGCAATTAAATTATGTTGTTGGAGGTATTGACATGTCCTTTTGAACCATCGTTTGTTTTCGAACAAGTATCTATGTGTTACCCTATTTTGTTGTCCAGTTTATTCTGTCATGTTCGTTTATATTGTTTTGTGTTTGTGAATTAATGTTTAAGTTTAACGAATTTTTGTAAATGTGTTTATAAATGTTTGTGATTTAATTTATTAAATTAAATAAAATAAGTTATCAAATTTGAAAGTGAAAGTTATTCTTTTTGCATATGTATTTAATTAAATATATATTGCTAATCTAATTGTACAACTTGAATAATGAGAAATAGATATTTTTAAGGAAAGATATTTTTGACAAGATAAGAATCTTTGATTGACAGTTAAATATCTGTTTGGATATTGTAACGAACAAGTTATACTAATTGATCTATTTTCAATGCAAGATGATTTGTCAGTTAAGTTTTATGATTGAAAGTGAATTGCATGAATTAATATCTTTTGAAAATTGGCAATTGTACATTACGAGAAGAACTTTCACGATAGTAGTTTTTAGCAGATTGTTTTCACGACAGTTGTTTAGAAGAACTTTTCTTTTAAGATTTTGTTTACAAGCGTAATTTGAAGATGGATTGATTTGAATTTCACCGTCGAAGTCTGGAAATTGATAGTGGAATCAGCAAAGGTTTTAGAATTTGATTCAGCACGATTTCCAAGATTTACCAGGTTTTCTCCTTTTTAAGTTTCTATAAAATTTCTTCAATGAACTTTTTGGAAAAATAGTGGTTTGTCAAACCTGCAAATTAAATAGAAAAAAAAATATATTAGAATAGGTAATCAAATTTTATTAAAAATACAAATTAATGAAGCTGCCAAGAATTCATGAAATTAGAACTTAGTATTTGTTCTTAGAAACTGAAAACCGAAGTTGATTTCTCCTGAATATCCGTTGTTTTATTGAAAAGTCCAATTTGGAACAAATAACAAAATTTAGGCATTATTTAAAAGTTTGATGTTCTTTATATTCATGGAATTTTAAATTCAGGATTTTAGCCATATCCTTCTTTCTTATGGAATGGGTTTTGTATATTTGAAAGATTCTACCTGTATAAATTTATGTTTTAATTATGCACTAAATTTGCATATATATGTCAAATTTGTCACCATTGTCTGAGATTCTCATTTAAGGCTTAAACCTTTGACAATGTCTATCCTCCTATAGGTGAGTTTCTAACCAGTAGACTTATATCAGTGATTAAATTCTTCTCTATACTTTAGAATTGTACGCAGTCTTTTTAGAATCTCTGTTCTTGACTTAGATCTTGATTTTCTTGTATTGATGAAAGATTAAACATTAAATACTACAAATCTCTCAGCTAAAATTCCCACACAACCCTCTTTTTAATGATAAATGCAGAGTAGACGTGGTCATAAGTTGTAATTTCAAGCTCATGTTCTGCACCTTACTTTTAGTGTATTAGTTTTGCATGTGTTGAATTGAAGTTACCTGTAGATCATTATATATGTTTGTAGATTCCATTTTTGTAATTGTAATTGAAAATACTGCGCAATCTTCCTGGTAAAGCGGTAAAACTACAGTTTTATATTCTTTAAATCTGAAGAGGGAATAATAGATATTGATAACTATTCTATTTGCCAGAGTTTACTCCCTTATAGAATTTTGAGTGCAAGGAGGAATAGCCATAAATTCTATATATCGATGACCATATAATAATACACTGAAAACTCTTCTTAATACTTTTCTTTGTCATAAGATTATCTCCTGTGAATGTGCGCCTGTAGGCTGACTGATTCACTTCTTTAAACTGTTATTCTAACTAAACCTTGTGATTTGTAATCTTTAGTTTGAATTGATTCATGTGGTGGATGCATGGCATCCTGTCTACTTTTTAAGAATGTATTACCTAATTTCAAATTACTGCTTTAACCTTAGTTAGCTTTACTTTTCACATGCTATAATAGTGACAATAATCTGATCATAAAATCACATATGCTTAACTATTAGTTGAGTTATAATCTAGGCATGTGTAATGTATAACTGTGAGATTTGAATTAAAAATAAATAAATAGGATATTAGATTTGTGATATGTAATGTGATTTATTTTAATTATAAATTCCTCACATATTATATATTAATGTATTTATATAAAAATTATAAAACAATTATAATACCAACAAATTATTGAGAGGAATTTATAATCCATGATATATGGAGTATTGTAATTAATAAGGGAGAGTATATATAATTTTATTGTGATTTATCTTATTTCTTTAAAAGATTTATTATATCTTTATTCTATAATGTTATTGATGTGTTTTCTTAAAATAGTTTGTGATCAATTAATATCTATAGTTTGTTTATTGTGAATTTTTAACTCTTGAAGTTTGGTAAATCATAATCATTTGTAGTATACACAAATAATATTGATAGTGTTTATTTTCATTCTTTAAAGTCAGGGAAGAGAAAATAGTATAGTTAAGTGTGTTATACTTTAATCATTTTTCTCAATTATGAAGATCTTTACTTGGGTTATGGCTTGCACTATTTTTTTTTGTATTTGTCAAAAGACGACTTAAGGAATTATGATCTGTCTCTAGTGAAAGACATGAACATGGTGGTTTGATCTTTGTGTATGGTTGTTACCCCTAGACATTTATGTTGAGTCATGTTATAGAAAGAGTGGCTTGTGGTAGGGGCCGAAATCCTAAAGAGATTGTCTGGGTAACCTATCGTAGGTGTCTAATACAGTGAAAACCTAATTAATGAATTAGGGGTTGGGTAGTTCTAAACACTAAAATAGATAATTGTTTTCCTTGCCTACTTTCTTAACGCTCGTTTAAGTTGAGAAAAGGCTGAGAAGGCCTGGAATGGCAAGTCGCCATCTTGTCCTCTTGAAAGATGAAACAACTCCACATTAGTCTGCATAGGGGCCGTGAATCGGTAGAGGCTACCAGGGTAACTCTTGGAGAGGGCCGGTAGTCTAGGAAGATTCACCAGGGTAACCTATCCCAACAGTGTGATGACACTCTTAGTCTATACCATGATGGTGTTTCTTGTGTTTAGTTTTCTATTGGTTGTGATTCGTTGTCAGGATTCTATCTGTTTGATTTGTTATTGTTATGTCATGATGTGAATTTGTAAACCACGTAAACGTAATGTTCTGTCTTCTTTGTTTGTGGACCTTTCATTATCTCCTAGCACGGAGGGAAAGGACCTTCAGGTTCCATGTGGTTGGGAGGAAACCGTGCTACACCTTCCTTGGATTTTCTTGCAAATGATCCTATGCTTGCAGCTGGTTCCAGTTACTTCATTGTTCATGACTATGGATGCGGAGCATGTTCGTGGATATGGACGCTAGTTGTGAAATGATCACTATCTGCTTTGTAAATATATCTCTTGTATAAGAGTGTTCATATTGTACCATCATTTTGTTGTATAGAGATTCATTGAAATCTCACTTGTTGTAATCTGGACATTTGAATATTTGATTGTATTAAGATTTATAAACTGGATCATTCATGAAATTAAATTTGTTCTTATGTTTATGATAATATGTTGAGTATATTTTATTACGTTAATGTAACAACGTCTTGGAAACCTTATGACGATTGTGTAATTATATCTTTTAAAAAAAAATTGTTTGGTTAACTTTACTCTTTACACTTTGTTATAATGGTAACCAAGGCAGGGCGTTACACATTTCACATCATATGCAGCACCAATCCCCTAATGGGATGAGGTTTGGAGTTTTAAATTAGGTTTCCTTTATGCATTTATGGTTTATTTCATGTTTTGTTTAATGGTTGCTTCGTCTGAAGCTTTCAAGAATTTCATTGGGATTATAACTTAATGGACTTAATCTAGCTTGATTTTGTATGGATCTAGTAGATTTAGTTTGTAAGACCCTGTCCTTTGTGGTCTTATTGATTTTATTAGTCATCGATGGTTCATCCTATATTTTATGTTCTTTTATATATATTAGTGAGTATTGTTCCTATACACCAAGTTGCTTATATTTTGATTGTTAACTAACTAACTAGTGTTTTTGTGATTTTGTGTGATAGCTAGATGCATTCTATTCCTTATTTGCATAAGTATGCAATGAACGAGAGGTTTTGTTGTTGGTAATGTCATTATAGACATATAAAATGGATTTCATCATGTTAGGAAATTTTATTGTGAGTGTAAGTGTGAATATAAAGGTAATGATTGATATTCAATAATTGGTTGTAGTAGTATTCGCTATAAATTAAATAGATTATTAATAAGTGGTAATATTTTGATACTAAATAACATGACAAAGTATTTCTTGGCTCTAAAAGGTATTATGCAAGTAGGTAGAGTTAAATTATATGTTACTATAGACACCTAAAAATGTTGCAATGGATCACATTGGCTAACTAACATCATTTTGTCCTCAAACCCATCCTCTTTTCACTTGTTTAATTAAATAAGCCTAATTATTTAATTAAATACCTTATTTTCACCTATTAATATAATTGACCTAATTGGGTTAATTCACCCCCTCTCACACTAGCATTTCATCCGATTTAATTAAATAATGTAAATTATTTAATTTTAACCATAAGCCCTCTTATTCAATTAAATAACCTAAACTATTTAATTACATATCATATTTGCATCTCCTTTTCATTAAATAAATCAATAATTTAATGAATATCCTCACATTTCTCATCTTGCACATTTAAATTTAGTTTTAATTAACTAAATTGCTAATTTCCCTCTCATCCACTTGCATAGGGAATATTCCAAAGGAATATATCCTATTTTCCTCCAAAAAAAAAGGTAATGATTACTCCAAACAAACTTTGAAACAACTTTTTAAAGTTGTTGCAAAGTGTGTTTGTTTGCATGATTGTAAGCCCTTGATCTTTTCTTGATCCATGTGATCTTTGATTCTCATCCATTGATGAGAATCCTTGATCCATGTTTCATCCTTCTTTCATTTGTGACCATTGATAGCTCAAATCAATCTCATCTATTTCTTTTTCATTTGATCTCCATTAAATCAATTATTTAATGAATATCAAATAATTCCCCTAATTTTCATAATTGAAACTTTGTTTTAATTATCAAATTACTAATTCTACCACTTGCAAGGGAATATTCCTCTTTTGCACATTCCTCCAAAAGGGGAATATTCCTTCCCCTTTTGCACAATTAAACTTTATTTTAATTTGTAAAATATCTATTTCCTCACCCATGAGAATATTCCAAAGAATATTCTTTCTCCTCACTCATTTGAAAAAGGGAATATTCTTACAAAACTTCATGTGCAAGTTAACTCAAAACTTCATGTGTAAGTTAACTAAAAACTCCTTGTGCAAGTTAACTTGTGACCTCTTGTACAGGTTAAAAGTGTGTTTATTTGAAGGAATGAGAACCCTTCATGAGAATCCATGATCCATGCCTACAACTTCTTCCATCCTTGACCATTTATTAGTCTTTTTGATTTGAACCCTTCATTTCTCATTTGATTTCCTATAAATAGGTCACTATTTGGAGACAAAAGGATCTATATTTTAACATCAAACTTATGTTGTTAAAATCACTCTTACTTGCACTCACATTTAGCATAATTTTACTTATTTTAATTTCACTATATTAGCTTAGCTTTCATTAATGGATTCCATGATAACATAGATGCATACATTTAGCGTATTTGTTAATTAGGAGTTTAATCTTTTGAATCTTGCATAGATTTAGAGTTTATTTGTATACACCCATATCAATCAGCTTAACATGAATCATGTTAAAATAGATTGCATCATTTTCATTTAGCTTTAAATCATGTTTTCATAGACATCTATCAATGGTTTCATCAGTTTTCTTCAATAAAACTGATTGAAACAAGCTCATTATAGAAGGGATTGGGAAAGGGTTACCATTCCACATCAATGCAACACCACTCCCCCAATTGTATAAGTTTCAATGTCTTAGATTAGAGGTTTATCAAGCTTTCAAGATTTAGAATGTTAGTTTTAATGGCTTATGTATCTTTGTTTACAGTGAATGATCTTATTAGGATTGATGCTTAGTGGGTTAAATATGCCTTGAATTCATATGGATCGGGTGTAGTTAACCTATACTATGACATTGGTCACAATTACTTATGTAGATTTAATTCCTTAGCTGATTATAATTAGAAGTTGTTTTTCATATGTTGCTTGTTTGAACAATTACTATTAATTATGAGAAATACTGAAACCTTTCTTTGGTTCAGTAAACAAGTTAAAATTGGCCAATTTTGATGAAGGGATCACATAGCTACTTTCCTTATGTCATTCTTTTCAATTCCTAGTCTTGTAAATGATATGTATTTCAACCTTGTTTTTCAAAGATTGTGCATGTGTGAAAGGTTGTTTTTATTACACCTTTGAGTCATCTTTTAAATGGGATTACTTATTGTATTTTTTGAGAAGTCTTTATGTGGTATTAAGTGTATAAAATGTTTCCTAGGTGGTATGCCTATGGGTTAGGGGTATTTTTATTCCTAAAACCCCTTAAATAAAGTCTAAAACCCACTCTAATTTCCCACTTATAAAAGTGGAGAAAATTGGAGTTGGTTGGGTGCTTGGGAAGTTATGGAGAGTTGGTTGTCTTTTTCCTTCTATATATTCATTCTATTTGAAAGGAGGAGAGGCTTCTTTCATTTTCCTTGGCTTCTCTCTTTTCCTTGGCTTCTCTCTTTTAATCAATTTTGGCATTTTGTCTTTGGGTGCTTCTCCTTTGGGAAGGAGAATTATTGGTGGAGAAATATGAGAGGATGAGAGAGGAAAAATGGAAGAGTAGGGCTTGGAGAAGAAGAGGCTACCAATTTTGTATTTTCTCTTGTTTGGTAAGGTCTACCTTTTTGTAGATCTTTGTTAGATGTTAAGGAATATTGTTTATGCTTGAATTTTATGTGCAATTCAATGCTAGATCATTTTGGGGTATTTGTTAAAATTGTGTATTTGGTATTGTCTTGTGGAGTTCCACCTTGTTTTAGTATAGATCTTTATGTGAGTAGCTATTTAAGGGATAGGGTGATGAATTATAGTATGTATGTTTGCATTGTTCATAGTATGTTGTGTAGTTTGTTGTAGGAACCCTTGTGAATAATGGTGGTGTGTGTGTAAGGAAGAGCTATGTGACACTAGAGCTCGGGGGTGGCTTGATTATCAGTCCTATCATTGGGAGAAGACCTTGTGGCCATATTGTTATTTTTGTTGTTTTCATTTTTTCAGGTGCATATATTGAAGGTGGGAACTAATGGAAATTCTATCAAATTAAGGATTCAAGAATAGGGTTACATCTCATGAATTGAAAAAAAAGGTTTATATTTCCAAAAGTGGAGCTATGAAAAAAGTATTTGTTGCGTGTATGGGTAATTAGTCCAAATTGGTAGATGTGTTTATACTCCATCTAGACGTATAATGTCAAGGGAGACATTAGGCATATTTCTATGCCTAAATAAAAGAACTAAGTTGGGAAAGTGTAAACTTTATGTGGGGAATCTTGAAGCCATTTGTGTTATTTTTAAGGAAATGTAGTGTATTGG
>VDFB02296182.1:0-13739 GCA_007258455.2 Sequoia sempervirens
CATATTCCCCAACAAGTCTTTTTTATCAAGTATTGTAATCTGACTATACCTATAGGGAACTAGTTGTCAAAACATCATTCATGAATATTGAGCCTTCCTCCTCTATCTAAGAGAAAATTTCTTAGTTAGAGGAGAGGTCCAATTCTTGTTCCAAGGACATACCTTGTGTCTACACAGTGAAACATGCATTCTAAATTTTGGGAGATTTCTAGTCCTCCATATTCAAAAATATGCCCTGGCTCCTCTATTCTGCTACCTTCTACTAAAGATTTCCCCTTGGACAATTTTGGGGTATGTGAACATCATTGTAAGAGAAACACCATACATTTTCATCTTCTACCAAATTGTTTTGTCCTTGTACCAAGTCTTTGTTCATACTATTCTTGATGGTTTGGAGTGGTGTCGTGACCTAGACCATCTATCCTATAGATGCCTATTATTGATTGCCTCCTCTTGGACCTCCCTAGTACGTATGTTACACTATTAAGTTGGCCTCGCTCTTTGATATTTTTGTGAGGGGGATTTGGAGGTGATTCGTATTGATGTTGAATAATTACTAGTTCATTTACAAAGTTCTTCATTAGAATCTTCATGTGATTGACCTCTTCTACCAATGAAGAGGAGTGCAATGTGCTCGGTTGTGTATTTGGGTACACATGAATTAATGGTGGTGGTACAGATGATGTGTTGGAGAGAGAAGTAGTGGTGTTGGGAGTTACCTCCTCTTGGATTTTTCTAGAGATCTTTGTAAACATTAGCATTAGTGGTCATAGTGGAAGACTTTTTACATTTATTAGATTATTCTCTACTCATACATCCAAATCATACATGTTAGGAAAGGTATCACCTCCAAGTGATTATACCATGACCATGATATCTAAATTGAAAGCCTTCAAATAGAACATGAATTCCATAGCTACTAGAGGCTTGGCTATCATAGGAATCCTTTGCAAATATTTATGGAACCTAGTGTTGAATTAAATCACAACCTCTTATGGGCTTCTCTTTATCATGATTAATTACTACAATAAGGACGAGCAGTCTCCTTTCTCTAAGAAATGGTGGAAGAGCTTATCCCCAAGTTCATCCTAGGAATGGATGGTATTGCGAGCCAGGGATATATACTAGTCTTGAGATTTCCCTTTGAAAGACACGACTAACAATTTGAGGGCCACATTTTTCTCCACGATGTTATGGACCCTACAAACCTCTGTTATTTCCAAGAGGTGCTCGGAAGGTATTTTAAAATACTCCATAGTGAACTTTGGAATTTCTTTGAGGGCATTGGTGGGTATGGCAGGTCATACATTTGGAGGTGTAGGTGGAACTAGCAAACTTCCATTGTCCTAGGTTATGAAATTTATAGGAGCAAGAGAACCTTAGAGAGACATAAAAAAAAATCCCATGGACTAAGTAGATTGGTCTTCTAATTTGAAAGGTTCAAACATCTAGAGGGGTAGATAATGCTCTAGACTTTGGGCTAGTGATTCTTTCCCTATTACTTCTAATAGATGATACAAAACCTATGACTTGTCTTCTCCTAGGGGTTGAAGAGGGCAACTAAGAATATTTAAATTTTTCTCTAGAGGATGCTCTAGTTTGGACTCTGGGAATGAGATTACTAGCTTCTACCTCCAATTTGATTTAAATGCCTCTTCTAGGCTAACTATCAAACCTTGTGATAGATCCTGATCCCACCAGGCATGCCAAAAAAAGAACTGTTGATCATGAAAGCTTTTTCTCCTCCGGAACAACCTTATGGGAAATTTAGTGAGTGGTGGACCAGCTTGTGCCTCATTGAATGACGTCCAATATTTTTATAGAAGCCTACTCTTCTTTTTGTTTTGGGAAAAAGGGAAGAGAAATGCAGAAATAACCTAATTAAGGTTATGCACAACAAATACTTTAGAACATTTCAAACCTTAGCGAGTTGTTAATTTCAATGGGTTGGACACAAAATGCCATAGACCCTTCATTGTTGGAAAGAGAAAAAAGAACTAAGGCCCATAGGAGCACAAAGCAATAATTAAAATCTCCCTACAAGAAGCACCCATTAAGGTTCAGGAAAAATAAGAAACCTAGTACTAAAAGATATATTTTAGATCTTTACAGAGTCGTCTTGCTTTCACAGCATAATATGAAGGTTAGCATAATCTTTACAGAAAATGAAAGAGTATAATGAACATGATTCAATTTCTAAAAGATAGCATTGTTCAAACATAAAAGCTAATGGAATATAAGGAAATCACCAAGACTATACTTGTATAAATTGAAATTAAGCATTAAAAACATAGAAAATAGAGAAAGAAAACATGTGACATAGGCCATAGATGCACACTCTTAAATATTTCTTCCTACTATTATTTTCTCTTGGAATAAATAGCATAAATGTAGAGTTTAGATACCAATCTCAATAATAGTCTTGATAATTTTAGCATGCCACAGAGTGAAGAAAAGCTCTATAAAAAAATTTCTTGTTCCTTGTTAGGATTCAGGCAAGTTAGAGCAATAAACATTAACAATTATATGCAAATTAAATAACCCAAAAATAATAATGAAGAATAACATAAAAGAGATCAACACAAAATTTTAATGTGGTTCACCTAATATGGGATTCATCCATAGACACTCAACCACCTAATGGTTTTATTAACCAATGTAAAAAAAATTACAATCTCATGAATTAGACAAACCACAACTTACATCCCAACCATTTATAACAAGATTTTTGGAAGCTTCTAGAATTAGGGTTTTAGAAAGTCTTTTTTTCATTTGATGTGTTAACAGGAAAACCTTGACATGTTAGGAGGAAATCCTTGAAATGTTAATAGAAAAAAAAAATTGGCGGTTTCACCCCCAAACCCCTACTATCAGGGGTTGCCACCTTCAAACCCCTTTGTTAGGTGTTGCCACCCTCAAACCCCCACTATTGGGGGCTACTTTCCTCAAGGCGCTGCTCGAGGCCCAACCCAACCCCGAACCCTAGTGAGGATACAATATGAGTGTACATTATTTTTATGATCAGTCACCACATACCAACACTATCCCACTTGGAAACTAATCAGGCTCCACACCAACACAATATCCCACTTGGAGATTGGTCCTACATGATACCACTACACTTGTGGCTCCACCAAATCATAGGTCTGGTTGGTTTCTTATATCCACCATTATCAGTTGTGAAGGCCAACAAAAAATTATGAGGAAATCAGTTTGTCTTGTGTAATTTCCTTTTTGAACATATCTGTAAGATTCTCACTTGCATGAATTTTCTCTAGCTTCAACTATCCATCCTCCAAAACTAATTGGATGAAGTGGTATCTGAGTTGTATGTGCTTAGTTTTTGAATGTAGAGCTGAATTCTTAGCAAGATGAATGGCACTTTGGCTACCGGTTTATAAAAGGATCTTCTTTTCATTGTCCTAATTCCTCCAAAAAATTTTGTAACCAAATCATCTCCTTGCTAGCTTCCATAGCAGCAACATACTCAACTTCAATGGTTGAAAGCACAACAACCATTTATAGCCTTGAAATATAACTAACTATAGTACCTCCTATAGTAAAAACATACCCTATAGTACTCCTCCTACTATCAATATCACCTATGAAATCAAAGTCAACATATCCTTTTAGAGGAGAATTGGTTCCTCAAAAACATAGTATTTTTGAAGTAGTACCTCTTAAATATCACAGAATCCATTTTACCACATTCCAATGTTCCATTCTTGGATTTTTCATATACTTGCTCATGAATCCACTGAATGTGAGATATCTAGCATTGTGCATACCATTGCATACATTAGGCTACCAACAACTAATGCATATGGTATCTTAGACATTTTTTCTTACTCTTGTTTCTTTGGAGACATCTCAAAGTTATTCAACTTAAAATGACTCAGAAAAGGTGTAGTAACTACTTTTTCATTCTTCATGTTAAACCTTTTCAACAACTTCTCTACATACTCACTTTTAGGATTATTTTTTGTTTTCCCTATCCCTTGTGATCCTCATACCAAGGATTTGTTTTGTTACACCCAAATCCATCATATAAAATAATTTTCTAATTTATGCTTAAGTTCATTAATATGTTGCATGGTAGACCTGACAACAAGCATGTCATCAACATAAAGCAACAGGATCATATAGCTTTAATTAACCAATTTCTTAAAATAAACACAATAATCAAAATGACATATTTTGTAACCTTGTTCAACCATATAACTATCAAATTTCAAACACTATTGTCAAGGTGCTTGCTTCAGGCCATACAAACTCTTCTTTGACCTACACACAAATTCCTCCTTACCCTTAACCTCATATCCCTATTTTTGCTGCATGTATATTTCTTCTTCCAAATCCCCATGAAGAAATTTTGTTTTCACATCTATTTTTTCAAGATGCAAGTATTTAGTAGCCATGAGACTTAGAATAGCTCTAATAGAATTAATCTTTACAATAGGAGAAAATATTTCATCACAAATTTAAACCTTTTTTTGTACAAAACCTTTTACCATGAGTTTGGCCTTATATCTTTTCTTGCCTCCATCTTCTTTCTTCAACCTATAAACCCATTTATTTGGAAACACTATTTTACCTACAAGCAATTGGACTAAGTCCCAAGTATGATTTTGTAGCAAGGAATCCATTTCCTCTTTCATGCCTAGCTCCCATTGCTTTTTGGTATCTACTTGTATTTCTTCTTCATAACCTTCAGGTTCACTAGAATAAGTTAATAATATAGAATATAATGATTGAGAAAATATTTCTAAAGGTCTAGTCATCCTTGTAGAATGTCTAACATTTATAAGAGTCTATGGGATAACTTGTTGTTGACCACTGTCATTTTATTCTCTAGAATCTCATCTAGAACCACATATTATTTTTTGGCTTGTTCATGCTTCTTCTCCTATATTTTATCCTTATACAAGACCTTCTCATTGAATATAACATATTTTCTCTTAGTGATTTTATGATTTTCATAATCCCTTAACTGATAACCAAATTCATCTACTCCATATCCAATGCAGGTACATTTTTTAGAATTTTCCTTAAGCTTGGTTCTATTTTCTATATCAACATGGAAAAAACCTTCACAATCAAAGGTCTTTAGAAATTAATAATTTACCTTTTTATCTATCCATGCCTCCTCTAGAATGCCAACATCTAAAGGATTTGAAGGTCCCTTTTTTATTAAATAAATAGTGGTATGTACAACATTTTCCCAAAAGTGTAAGGGTAGTCTAGCATGCAATCTCATGCTGCTTGCATGCTCCATAATAGTCCTATTCATCCTCTTAGATACACCATTTTATTTTTAGGTTCTAGGAACCAATTTTTTCCTATGGATTCCATTGTATGAACAATAATTTTCAAATTCTCTACTACAATACTCACCTCCATTATCAGATATGAGATACTTACAACTTTTTTCATGTCTCATTCTCAACTGAAGCTTTCCACTTTTTAAAAGTTTTCAATACTTCCAATTTTTGTTTTAGGAAATACACCCATGTTGTCCTAGTTGTGCCATCAATATAAGTAACATAGTAGCAAGAGCCACCAAGAGAAGATACCTGAGTTGGTCCACATACATCTGAATGCACAAGCTCTAGTTTCTCACTCTTCTTCTATTTCCCAACATTGAGAAATGAAACTCTTTTTTGTTTTCTATAAACAAAAAATTCACATAACTCCAAGTCAATCTTCTTTATACCTGGTAGAAACTTTTTTGAGTGAAGGATCTTCATCCATCTCTCACTCATGTACCCAAGTCTATGGTGCGACAATTCTATTTTTGTCCTTATAGCAAGTGCTATAAATGTCTTAGTAGTAACTATTTTTATAGCAGCTAAGGTAGAATAAGTATTACCAATACACAAATAAAATGTGCCTACCTTTTCACCTTTAGCTACTACTAATGCACCTTTAGTGATCTTCCAGACTTTGTTTGAAAATGTAACTATGCAGCCTTCACTACCCAATTGTCTTGTAGAAATTAAATTCCTTCTCAAATTTGGAACATGAATTACCTCCTGTAACAACCATTCATTTCCATTTTGCAACTTTATTTTTATCTTTCCTTTTCCAAGAATTTGAAAGAGTTCATCATCACCCAAATATACCTATCCAAAATCACCTTGAACATAATCTACAAAATATTTCCTATGGGGTGTGGCATGAAATGAAGCCCCTAAATCTATTACCCAGGAATCATTAGCATTGTCTAAAGACATAATTAAATCATCCTATAATTTATTACTTGCAATGTTAGCTTCCTTACTATCATCATGTTTTCCATTTCCTTGTTTTCCTGTTTGAGACCAACAATCCTTCTTCAAGTGTCCCATCTTTCCACGGTGCTAGAAATCCATTCTTTCTTTGGATTTAGATCTACCTTTCTTCAAATTCCCTTATGACTTCCCATGATTTGTAGGGATTTTTCCTCTCTCCCTTGTTCTTCCCTTGTTCTCTATAGTCAAAGCATTACCCATTGTTGAAGTCTCACATACACTTTTCTTTAACATTTCCTCGCTAAGGATAACACTAAAAAAATCATCAAATTTCAATGTATTTGAGCCAAAGATAGAGTTACTTACAACCATTATGAAGTGATTCCAGCTTTCTGAAAAATAACATAAAACCAAGAGAGCCCTCACCTCTTCATCAAAATTCACTTTTATAGAAGTTAACTAATTGGTAATCATATTAAATTCATTTAAACAATCTATCATAGATCCACCTTCAATAATTTTTAGATTAAATAAACACTTCATGAGAAATACCTTATTTGAGGATGAGGGTTTTTCATACAATTTAGCTAAAGCTTCCATCAGATCCTCTTTTTTCTTTTCTTTTTTTATATTAAATTTCATAGATGGTGTCAGACACAACCAAATTGTTCCCAGTTCCTTTCTATCCAGAATCTCCCAATCTTCATTGGACATCATAATCTCTTTCTTTTCTTTACGTTGAAATGGCCACCATAGATCCTTTTGATACAAATAATATTCCATTTGCATCTTCCATAATTGGTAATTCTAGTCATTGAACTTCTCAACCTTGAATTTTCCTTCTTCCATTACTCCAACTCAAAACTAGAGGTTCCCTACCAATCAACCAAAATACACATGAATTTGATACTAGTTTTTAGGATTCAGGTAGGTTGGAGCAATAAACATTAATAATTATATGCAGATTAAATAGCACCCATAAATAACAATGAAGAATAACAAAAAATATATCAACACAAAATTTTAACATGGTTCACCCAATATGGGCTACATCCATAGAAACTCAGCCACCAAATGATTTTATTAACTTTTGCAAAATAGATTACAATCTCTTGAATCACACACACTACAACTTACATCCTTGCCACTTATAACAAGCTCTTTGGAAGCTTCTAAACTTAGGGTCTTACAAAGTCATTTTTCATTTGATGTGTTAACTAGAAAACATTGATGTGTTAGCAGGAAAACCTTGACATGTTTACAAAAAAAAAATTAGGGGTTGCAACCCCAAATCCCCATTGTTGGGGGCTTGTACCCCCAAACCCCCACTTGTGGATCAACTCGGCCTTGATCTCTTGTGAGGATACATTATGAGTGTATAGTATTTGCATGATCAGTCACCACATACCAACATTCCTCCCCTATTCTAATCTATAAAGAGATAAAATTTATATCCTCATGATGATTAACAAGCCACTAAAATCTCCTTTTATAAGGCTCCAAAGATGTGCCAATACTATGGCTGATAGAGATGAAAACCTAATAGGTATCCACATCTGGTACTCTACAATTCAATCAAGGATCTAATTTGATCATATCAATCTTCGCTAATAAAAAATGAGCTACTTCAATAATAGCTCTAGATGTTGTAGAAGCTTTATGAAGATATTGCTGTTAGAGGAAGATCTAAAATCATTATTGCTCAGAAAAAATCTGATCTAATCAGTTGGAAGTAGAAATGGTGCCACCCAAAGAGACCAATCCAAAAGGTGTAAGATCCATTGTTCTTCTTGAAAAACTCTACCAAAGAAATAATGTTCTTGCAGGTAAAACAACCCGCCTGATAAAAGTGATTGATGTGGCATGCTAGTGGAAAATTTCTAAGTCTATAAGAGCATCTTGGGGAAAATCCCCACCATGTAGACATGTGTTCTATTTTGGGGTTCAATTGAAGGTGATATGAAAAAGCTACATAGTCACTATATGGTGCATTGTGCACCTTTTTTGTGGGAGTAACTTTAACCTTTGGGGCAAGGTATCATTGAAATGTGCAAAAGAAGCTAGAACCAAAAAGGGAGAACTATAGGGACTAAAATCAAAAGTGAAAATTACTTCGAAAAAAATTGCTCCACAAGTACTTTGCTCCAAACATAGGCACATTGGGGTCCTACTATGGCAAGACTCAAGATATAATACAAGAATCTCCGTCACAACTAAGAATCATGTCTTGAGGACAAGACAAGGTTTTAAAAGGGGGATGATGTTATTAGGTCAAATATGGCATTAGAACCTATCACAAGTTATCACAAAAGGTCCACTATATGAGGAAAAGGCATTAGATATTTTAGGATTCATGTCCCTTCAATGGAATGAATGTATATATACAATTTAAATCATATGTGAAAGAGATACAATGATAGATAGAGATAAGAAATAGATATATTTACTATTAAGAAATGAAGACTAAAACCTGCTATGGTATGAGATAATGATATAATATAAAGGAGATATAAGGATAACATATATGTGCAATGAATGTATAAATGTTTCTTTTAATGTTGATATAATATGTGTTAAGTATCCTTTCTAGAATCCTACCAAAAATACTCGTTTCTCTTATTTTAGATCCTTTAGGGTATAAAGAACTACATGAAAAGTACTAGAGTACAAATATCTAAAATGTACCTGCACATTTCTCTTTCTAATAGGGATGATATGGAGGTATTATGGATAGTTTATGTAAGAGTTGTTGATGAACTCGAGCATCTAGGATCACCTACAAAACCAAGATTAACCTTCCACATGAGAGCAACAAGAGGATGAAATGTGGGAATAAGGTGCAATAAGAGAATCATGATATTATCACACTCAGAATGATGCAATATGCATCAACACTCCCTTGAACTGATTGAGTTGATATGAACTCATCTAGACTAGATATAGTAGAATATGGGAATATAATTCAAAGAGGGGTAATAACTCCTAAATAACCAAATTAGGTGGGAGTTATGCCTACATGGAAAATTCCAGATAGGTGGCATAACCTACTTAGAAAGAAACAATAAAGTGGTTTCGTGAGGTGGCATAAAAGGGAAAAAGTGGATGTGAGACTCAACCACCAAAGTGTGGGTGAGAGTGACACATGTAATTTATGGATTGTGCCACATTTCCTCACATAAACCATGTCTCATATAATCTAAGTATTCTTAATAATGTGTAGTAAAAATAAATATTTAAAAAACTACACCAACACCCCCTTTAAGTATAGCTTAGGTGGGTGAAAGGATGAAACAATCCAAAGATGGGTCTCAACTACAAGGCCATGTTAGGTACCCATGTATAATGATGAAACCTCTCAAAATATGAGTAAGAGAAAACTCGTAAGAAAAAACTCCCCCCCAAGAGAGAAGAAGAACATAAACCATATAGTCCCACAATGTGTAATCTCTTGCATTGTTGGTGAATGTTTTGACACAAGAAGCTGAAGATGAACCAAGATTGCCAAACAATATTCCTACCCTTACAAAGAAAGAAAACCAAGGATGTATGCAGGATATGTTCCCATTCCTTAAAGGAATATGTAGGAAGAATGATGAAAATGTATGAAGTCTCTGAACTTTGCTTAGGTGTCACCATGCCGATGCCAAAAGTTGTCACCATGAAATCAGGTGTTCTAAGCCACACTATAAAATATGACAATCTAGAACTTGGTGGAGGTGAATGTAGAACAAAATCTAAAGAAAAAGATATCTCCTCTAAAGAAAAGGGAACATACTCCAAATATTTCTCAATAGTAGCCATAGTCATGTCAAACTATGAAGAATGATTGTGTGGGTAAAGAACAAGAGGGTTAAAAGGCTCCCCCTCAACATATGATGAAGACAAAGCAACCTTATAAAAGAGAAGATATATGCACTCAATTGTGTCCTCCAAGCCTACAAGATATGACTATGTGGTTGATTTTATGAACGTCGAATATATATAAAAAAATGAATCAAACACACCAATAAGACATTTTATCAAAAAAATATATTAAAACAATAGATATGTAAACTCAGTATCATGTTATCGATGTCATCCTATCGTCCTCTATCTCTGATGTTTTCATTGATTCTAGCTGGCTCTCAGATTGTGTGCTAGGCTATACGAATAGTCTTCCTAGAGAACGAGATTGAATATGAAATTCATGTAATGCTAAGACATGATTGCTCTAATTCTAAACATGATTGCTAAAATGAAAGATTATGATGATGCTATGAATAATAAAAACTATAATGATAATGCTAGAATGCTATAATACTAGAATGCAATTAATCTCTATTTCATTTGTTGTGTGTTGTCACCATTGCTTGGATTGGCAGTGCTATTTATAGAGTTTTTCAAAAGCTTTTGATTGGCCAATATGATCAACGATTATGAAAATTCCTGGCAGATTGAACAGTTGAAGATGAATGAGAGTGAAGAAAAACAGAAGAAAACAGAAAGCAAGATTTGCTTTCTTTTCTGAAAAAGAGGTAAGATAAGATGATAAAGATGAATTGTAAAAAATCATCTTTTTGTGAGATTATGGAAAGATTTTGAAGAAGATAAATAATGAATTATTCAATTCAATTATTCATTTATGGGTGACACAAAGGTTTTTTCCTTTAAATAGAATATTTACCCCAGATTTGAAGAATAATAGAAGATTTCATAATTAAATAAAATATTTAATTATGATTCTGAAAAGATATGAAAGATATTCAATTAAATAAAGATATTTAATTAAACTTTTAAGAAATGGTATGTAAATGAAATTAATTAAATAGATATTTAATTAATTAGAAGAAAGATTTGAAAATAAATATTTAAATTTAATTAAATCAAAAAGACTTAATTAAATTTAAAAGTGATAATTAATTAAAATAAATAAAATGTATTTATTTAATTAATCAAGTGGACATTTGAATGTGAAATAATTAAATAAATTGATTTATTTAATTATGACATAAGAGGAATAGAACAAATATAATTAAAACTTCTCCTCGATTAAATTTAATTATATGTAGAAGACTTTAGAGAAATTGATTAAATAATAAATATTTAATTAAATGCTAGGATTAATCAGATATGACCAATTTTATGCATCTACATTTTTTCCCTCTTTGAAGTGATGTGTGAAACGCTGGCTTCCAAAAGAAAATATTCTTGCTTCTTCAAAATTTGTTAAAAGTTTCTGACTTGGGGTTCTTCAAAAATACATGCCTCGACCGGGATTCTGATATGTTTCCAATTGAAAGATGCTATTGATGTTAATAACGCCACCTCGGGAGGTAAATCATTGATGAGGATATGAGTTTTGGATAATGTTTGAAAAGGTTGATTTGATGAGGAAATTTTGATTTTGATGTAAAGTCAGTGATTTAGCTCTCAAAAAATGATGTATAAGGATGCCCCAGTTTGAAAATAAGGTCAAAGTGAGATAAAAGATAAAAAGAAAATAACATGCCACAAAAACCCACTTTTGGTTGACCTTTAAAAGGTAAAAAGGGAGAAAAGGACAAGTCATTTGCACTTTTTGACTTTTAGAATCTTGTTGCTCTCATAGTGACCTGGCAAGATGGAGATTCCATACCATAGACAGATTCAAGCAGGCCTGCCAATACCAGAGACCGGCTACGTATAGACCACCGGTGAGTAGATCCAACCACTTTTATGCTGAAATTTTCTATTTTGAAGAAAAAAATTCATGTTTTTCCTATGCATCTGCATAAACCGCTTTAGTGCTTTTAGGAATGTTTGAGTGCTTTCGATGTTTGTTTTAGTGATTTCGATGTTTGTTTTAGCACATATAGGATGCATTTTCCATGTTCACTGTAGAAACCAGTTTAGCGCATCCGATAGATAGAGTAATGCTTATAGGATGCCATAGGAAAATTAGTGCTTTACAAAGATCTAGGGAAAAACACAGCTACTTTTGGGTTGTTTATCATCCAAGGAAATAGAGTGGCACTTTTGATTAGAGTTTTAGTGCTTTTAGGGAAATAGCGCATAGAGGAAATGATTGAGAACTTCCAGGGAAAAGAAGGGTGCATCTAAGTTTTAGCGCATCCAGGATACATAATAACGCATATGAGTTTTAGCACATAGAGGCCGTAGATTAGTGCATCTAGGAAAAAGAGATAGAATGTGTAATTTGATGAAAGCGATGAAAGAGTGATGATGTATATTGCTTCCTTGGTCAATAGATAGAAAAATTGTCTTATCATCAGGTTGATATGGATAGAAAATCTGATAAATAATTGATAACTTTATTTCCAAAATAGAAATCAAAGAGTAGATAGCTGATAACTGTGTCTCCCCTGTACAGAAAAACAAAGAGTAGATGATTGATAGGACTTCTGATAAATTTTCTTTCGGAAATAGAAAAAAAATGGTAGATGACTAATTTAAAACATATTTGCATTCATGACTGAAATACAAATAGGATGATGTGTTGATTGTTGATAAATTTGCATTCTTGAAAAAAGAAAACAAATAGTAATTTATGGTAGAGCAGACTAATGTGATATTTAGATAGATAGATTGTGCATTGATTGTATGATATGAATCACCTAGACAGAACACTTGATATGGGTCACTGATATGGGTCCACTGATATGAGTCATTGATAGATAGACATGAGTCAAATTGATTTTCTTGATTGAGATTGAATTATTGATATGGTGTTGATTGATTGTCTTTGTAATAACTAAAAATAGGAGGTTTTCAAAAAGCTCCAGATTAGGGAGCATCACTTAGCGGGGTGGGATAGGATACTAGAGTTGAAACCAGATGATGTAGCATTGATAGGGACATGCAGATTGAGATCGTTGTTGTCCATGCCTCCAATTCGAGTCAACAAGGGACTATTGACTACACTAGCAGAGAGGTGGCATTCGGAGCGCAACACCTTTCATTTAGTGATGGGTGAGGTGACTATGACTCTTGAGGGTGTTTAAAAAATTCTTTGGATTCCAATGGTAGGTACCCTTGTGTTCTATGATCACAAGGAGCTAGGTGGGACAGATGCACTGAGGAGAGTATATGGCAACGTGAAGATAGCAGGGTATTGGGTACCATGGGATGACTTCAGGGGATATCCAACCTTGCCTATAGTTTTAGGTGCATTTATTGGAGGTCTCCTTTGTTCGGATCACCGGTCAAAGGGACTATCAGTGGGATGGGGGAGGATCCTAGAGAAAATGTTGGTACAACCATAGAGATATGCCTGGGGGAGTTGCATGTTGGCTCATCTGTATCGTGACCTTCATCAGGTGGTTATAGAGGTTCACCGAGTATATCATGCAGCGTTACACTGCTCCAGATTTGGGCATGGGAGCATATTACCATGATGAGACCAGCTTGCCCTAGAGTGAGGCCACCAGGAAGACCCTATGTATATGCATATTCAATGTTCCTTTTCCAACCTAACATGGGCAAGTTGGATTACTGGAGATGGTGTCTTGATGATATAGATGTAGTGAAATG